>APFE030800168.1:128717-157304 GCA_000404065.3 Pinus taeda
ATGTTTGGAGGAACACTTCTTGGAATCAAATGAATAGCATGGTCATGATCACGAATAGGTGGGAGGCCTTTGGGAGTCTCAAATACCTTGGAATGATTGTCCAAGACTTTTTGGATATCTAGAGAAATAGATGATTTCAATGTGGGAACCTCTAGCAAACATAATTGTGCATTTACGCCTCGTTATTATGTCTTTAGAGGTTTTGTCATTCCATTAGAGCTGATTATCTATTCCAGTTTCCCTACGATACCCATTAGTTCAACTTCCTTTCATTCCAAAAAAATATTCATGAAAAGTTCTTGAAAATTAAAAGATATTGTACCCAATGATTGTAGCCATTGGACTCCTAGTACAAGATCAACACCACCCATTGGAATGGAAAACATTGGGCTATTCAATACCGATTCTCCCATGGATAGCTTGATATTATGGCACTTTCCAGAGCAATTTATGGTTCCTCCACTTGCAACCATCACTTGGCACTCTGGTGCTAGATATAGGAAGCAATTCAATCCCTTGGCTATCTTACAATGAACAAAATTATGGATACTGCCCGAATCAATCAACACTATTACATTTTTCTTCTTGATATGTCCACTTTTATCTTGATAGTTTGAGGAGTGGTAATTTCTGCCAATGCATTACAAGATATGGCCAAATTCATTTCTTCTTTCTCTAGGGTTTTTTCCTGGTGTATATCCTCTTATTTTGACGTTTCATGTACCTTTTCTTCCTCCTCTTCACAATCTATGTAAAATAATTTCTTCTCAGCACACTTATAACCTTTAGTGTATTTGCTATCACAACTGTAACAAATATATTTTGCTCTTTTTTCTTCCAATTGTTGTGGTGTCAACCTTGTAGGTTGTGGAAGGCTAGGGGCAACAACACTTCCATCTTTATAGTTGTGAGTGGTAGGCTTCCTTGTTGCCATAATTTTGTTTTCCATTTTTCTTGCCAACCTGAATGTCTTCTCTAATGAATCACGTTCCCAAAGGTGAACCTCATGTTGAATGTTATCCTTTAAAGTCCCTATGAACACCTCAATCCTATGCTCCTTTGGAATATCTTTTACCCTTATATTCAATTTTTGGAAGTCCTCAATGTGCTCCATCATTGAACCCTTTTGATTGAGATTTATCAATTGGCTAGAAAAGGTGTCTCTTTTTGTATCCTCATAATGTGCTATCATTTCTTCCGTAAAAATTTCCTAAGTGACAATATGTTTACGAGAGAAAAGCCATCGATACCATACAAACTGATTTGGTTCCAAATATAAAATTGCAACGCATACCTTTTGTGTGTTTTACACATTATGGAGATCAAAATATTGCTCCATCTGTAGTATCCCTGTTACGGGATCCTTGCCATCAAAATTCTTCATATCGATCTTTGAAACATGGTGGGTCTTCAATCCAATGTTAGAATCTATGAAATCATGATTAACATTTCTTTTGTTCTCCTCATGAGTTTCCTTTACTACCCTTTCACCATTATTAAGCATTTCTTGTAGCAAATTTGTCAAATCTATCTTCAAATCTTCCATGTTTTTAAAGTTTTTCTTCTATACCATCCATCTTAGCTTCCATGCCTTTCTTTAAATGATGCATCTTAGCTTCCATGCCATCCATCTGAGCTTCCATGCCTTTATTTAAACTATCCATCTTAACTTCTATTACCTTTTGTGAGAGTGAATTTTGTTGCACTTGGTTTCGTAATTTTGATATATCATGTTACATTTCTTCCTCTTCTTCATGAGTCATGCTAGAGATTTCAGGTTGTTTACTAGGTGTTTCCATTTTCTTTCTTCAGGGCATAAATTAATGATAATGATGTTTCACTATACCCTTTGAATTCCTTCAAACTAATTTTTCAAACCAAACTTATGCAAATCTTTTTAAAAACTACACATCTTTTTTCACTTTATAGGAGCTCAATATTGAATCTGTTGTATCTCTGTAATTTCAGATCTCCAAGGTTTGAAATTGCGTCCTGTAGTAGCCTTCTAATTCCTCTTTCTAACCCCGAAAATGTGATCAAGATTGGATTCTTCAAGGAAGACTTATATCAAATCTCCCACGATGACCTGATTATAGACTGGTTCAGTAGAGTAAACTTGTACGAAGTGCCACATGTCATCGTTTCGACCTTAAGACCTAAAACTGATACACAGAAACCTAAAGGCCATTCTATTTATGTATCTTTGAAATTTCAATGTGATGCTCATATAGAAATTCATGTTGATTTTCCCCAGGTCACCTGTTTGAGATATAATTCGGGAGCCTGCAAAAACCCTAACTTCCTTGGATCCTATTTCCAGAAATATAGTGAGAAAAGATCTGAATTTTGGACCCAAGGTTCATAAAGATTTTGTCTCAAATGGGTCTTAATTTCAGCTTCTGTGGGCACAATAATAACAATTGTGGGCTTTTGTGGGGCACAATAATAACAATATGGGGAAAATAGGGGCACAACTATAACACTAAGGGATACAATGACAATAGTAATGGGAGAATCATTAGTATTATAGGGACCTAACATGCATATTTTGAAGTGATCGATATTATGGGAGGCAAGGATCCTTACCCAGCACTACTAGGTATTGAATGGGCATATGAAAATTATGCCATCATAGATCTAAAGGAGCTAATGATCTTTGAATTAGAGGGAGTAAGAGTTATTTTGACGCTAGACCCTTATCAAGGGCCCGGATTCACAAAAATAGTAGATGACAATGAAGAGCCAAGGATGTTAGATAAAATCTACAGATTAACAACGGGTAAGAGAGAAGATTACATAAACCCAACAGCTGAAGGATCGATTAGCTGGAGGAGTATCCAGAGTTCTGAGGTTGGTTTAGAAGCCACATGGGACGATTGGCAGCAAGGGGGATATGAAGTCACGACTAGATGTTGCGCTATAGTTTTCCGCATCAATTGGATTGGAATGGAGGTAAAAGACTTTCCCATCTTCAATGGTATAGACTCAGTAGATTTATTCCTCAACAAGATTGATGTAAATGTAAGGGAAGAACATAGAATACCATTATTAAACGTTGCACTACAAGCGACCCCAACACGATGGTGGGGGGTCCACCGCAACTACTTCTAGGATTGGGAAAGAATCAAGAGAGAAATGAAAGAAAGATTCAGACAGGAAGGTGAATACCTGCAGGAGTTTGCAAAGTACAGAGGGGATTCTGATCCCCGACAACACTTGGAAAGTTGTAAGGACAGATGGAACCGAGAGGGGGTTTCGAAAGAACTATGGGTGCATGGATTCATACACACGTTGAGTACATTTCCTAAAGCTTGGTATGTACAAGAAGAAATAAGGAGGTAGACAGGAGATTGAGATACTGGTCGAACAATTTGTTAGTAGTTTCTCTTTCAGGGACAAAGATAGAAGATTGATTGAGGCGTTGCATGCTATCAAGCGGATTCTACTCACATCAAGCCAGTTATGGGACTGATCCATAGACCAAAGAAATTTACAGTACTTCTATGAGTCAGGGTATCTGGAGGAAATGGCATGTGGGAAGGTGGACAAAGAACCAAATGAGGATGACTTGGAGGGGTTACGACACCTGACATTCCATGAGACTGAAGGGGAGAGAGATATACAGGTGGGACTTGTAACTGATGCTCCATACTTAATCCCAATGAAGTTGTAGAAGAAAAACATTGGCACAAATGATAAACCTACGCTGACATCAATTGGATATTACTAGGATGAACAATCGACAAAACAAATTTTCGATCTCCTAAGAGAGTATGAGGATCTATTTCCCTCATCAGTTGAAGAGCTAAAAGGGATTAAGGGAGACATAGGAGAAATTAAATTATATTGAAACCCGATGCAAAGCCAGTAAAACACAGACCATATAGGTTAAACCCAAGAGTCAAAGAGAAGGTAAAGAAGGAAATTGACAATATGCCAGAGGCAGGACTTATTTTTCCAGTGGACGAGGCAGAATAGGTCAGTCTGATAGTGATACAAAACAAAAAGGATGCTACAAAGATAAGGGTCTGCGTGGACTATTTCAGCCTTAACAATGCTTGTATACATGACCCATTCCCAACACCATTCAGTGATGAGATCCTAGACAAAGTAGCAAGGAACAAAGCATATTCCTTCACAGATGGGTTCTCGGGTTACCATCAGGCCAGAATCACCGAAGAAGATAAGAAGAAGACCACCTTTACTACAAAATGGGGATCCTATTCCTATCATGTGATGCCATTTGGACTTAAGAATGCAGCTCCAATATTTTTGAGAATTGTGATTGCAGCCTTTAGAGACTACATCCACATGTTCTTGGAGGTATACATGGATGACTGCACAGTATACAACCTACTAAAGAAACATTCAAGCCTACTCAGGATAATGTTTAATCACTGCAGACAACTATAGATATCCTTGAACCTAAAGAAATGCATATTTACGGTCCCATTTGGAACACTTTTGGGCCACATTGTGTGAAAAGACGGGGTATGCGTAGATCCTGCCAAGGTTGCGGCAATAGTCAACATGGACCCACATGCCAACGTCAAGTAGATCAGATCAACATTGGGCCACACCACAGATTACCGAAGATTCATCTGCAACTACGCCTCTATCACTGCACCAATGGAGAAGCTGCTAAGGAAGGAAGATTAATTTGCATGGTCGGAGGAGTGTCAAGCTGCAATAAATATATTGAAGGAGAGGCTAGTAACTGCACCGATTCTAGTCTACCCCCACTGGAAGAAGTAATTCCATGTCCATATTGATGCATCTAGTATTTCTCTAAGGGAAATGTTGGCTTAGCTGGGGGAAGGGAGCCTTAACCATTTGATCTAATTTTCCAATAGGAAGTCATCTACTGCGGAAAAGAATTACACCACGATTGAGAGGGAGGCACTAGCTATGGTCTACTCTCTTCAAAAATTTAGACACTACTTGCTTGGCGGTCTATTTAAGTTTTTTACTGACCACCCCACATTGAAATACTTGGTAAACAAACCTATGCTCAAGGGAAGAATTTGCAGATGGTTGCTACTATTTCAGGAATTTACTTTCGAGGTAATCATCAAACTGGGTCGGTTGAATGTGGGACATGATCACCTTTCAAGGCTAGAGTTAGGTGAATGTAGAGGTTCCCTAGATGACTAGCTACTCGATGCCAATTTGTTCAGAGTAGAAGAAATACCGGATTACCTAGTAGAAATCGCAACTTTCCTATCTACAAGGAAATCTCTGGATGAATACATGGCTATGCAAATATGACACATGGTAGTGCGAGCAACCGATTATTAGCTAATTGCAGGGAACCTATACAAATTGGGCTTGGATTAGGTGTTGTGGCCGTGTGTCCTTCACCATGAATGACAAGATGTGTTATGGGAATGCCATTCAAGAGTTGTGGGTGGCTACGTAAGAGGGAAAACCAATGCACTGAAGTTGTTGTAGATAGGGTTATGGTGGCCAATGGTCTTTAAAGATGCCAATGAATACGTCAAAGGATGCGATGTGTGCTAGAGAGTTGGGAAGCCATCACATCACGACGAACTCCCATTACAGCTAGTATGATCCTTACAAATATTTGAAATGCAATTTATTTCATAGGGCCGATCAATCTGTCAATGCATCACACTCAAGGTAGGTACATAATCATAGCGACAAAATATCTCACCAGATGGGCCGAATTAGCACTGGTGAAGGAAATCACAACAGATACAATTGCAAGGTTTATATTTGAGAATATCATCTCACCGTTCAAGTTTCCTAGGAGCCTGACCAACGACCAAGGAACTCATTTCATCAATGAAACAATTGCTTCATTGTTGCAAAATTTCATGATACAACATCACAAGATCAGTCCATATCACTCGCAGGCCAATGGAACTGTGGAAGCATTCAACAAAATACTGGAAAAATGGTTAACTAAGGTATGCTCAGCTAATAGAGATGATTGGGATGAGAGGGTGCCAGCAACACTATGGGCATATCACACAACGGTGAAGAGACTACACAAACATACACCCTTCCCATTGGTTTATGGATGAGAAGCAATGGTATCAGCTGAGTTCACCATTCCAAGAATCTTTATCGCCTAGGCCGCTAAAATGACAGAGAAGACATCACTCCAGAAGTGATGAGATGAGCTATTGGAATTGGATGAAGTAAGGTTCCTAGTAGATTTTCACCAATCGGTCAAGCAGAGAAGGTAGAAAGCATGGCATGACAGACACATCAAGAAGAAAGCATTTACAGTCGGGGGGCATGTTTTATTGTATGAAAGTAAATTCCAAAAGTTGTTGGGCAAACTATAGATGCATTGGTTTGGCCCGTTCATAGTTGCATAAAGTAGGGAGTCTGGAGTTGTCAAGCTCGCGCAACTAGATGGAGTATTGTTACTAGGTTGGGTGAATGACACACACCTGAAACCCTTCCACACGTCAAGTATTTCTATTCACAATTGATTGGGTCTCCAAAAGGGATCATAGGTAGGATTACGAGAAATCAATAGGATTCAGCTAGTCAGTCGTCAAAATATTTCAAATAAGAATCTGGGACGTCAGTTCAGTTGCAACTTCAATGTCATCACACCACAACTATTTGTGTTCAGGGGTGGGTTAAGTCACATATGCTAGGAGCCATTTCCATAATAATTAGACAATGATTCTGGTGTCAGCCCAGATTTCCGTAAAATCTTTCCCATTATAGAAAAATGAATTCCTAAATGTCTTCCATTACAATAGCATAATTACCCATCAACACCACCTTATCTTTGTTTAGAAGTACGTCAGCCAAGTTAGGTCCAGCTCAACCGATGATGGATTAACAGTAATTAGTTTGCAAGTCTTGTCAAAAACGTCATGTCAAGCTGGTCTACTTATTCTACATGGCAATGCCAAATTTCTCAGAGTTTGAAACTAAGGTGATAAAGTCGCTCGAGTCGCAGTCCAACTCTTAGTGTTGTCGTCCAAGAATTTTCTATTGGCCACTGGTGATTTTATTCTGTCAACGATGTTCCAGCATGACAAAGCCAATTCTTTATGTTCCTGAAGTCAGGTTGGACGCAAAGATTTAAGTTACAGAGGTGCTCTATGGAAAATATGATAAAGCCACACTCGTCAACAATGATTTGTCGAATTATTTTCAATTCTCGGCCCTGAAGTGGGAAGTATATACAGAGATAGACACAAAGGAGGATGGGACAAAAAAAATCAAGTTCAAGAACGACTACAAGTGAATTCAACAATCTACACTGTTGCACTTGAGGAGTTTTCTTGTGTTTGGCATGACTCTTGTAGCAATGCAATGCACTAAATTATTTATCAATAGGATGCACGGCAGGTTTCTCTGGATGGAAAAGGAGTATATGATTCACGCATTGATATTCAAAGACTCACAGGTCTATCAGCAATGGGAGATGTGGTTTTGACAACGTTCCAAACAAATTCGAAAAGAGAAAAGAAAGGGAGATGTCGACTACTATTCCAAGTACAACACCAAGAGGGGGGAAGGGAGCACGCATCGACCTCATCAACAAGGAGAAAATTAATTTTTCTTGCTACATCATTGTAGGGAAGTTGATGCACCATTTCTCAAGGAACGAGTGCATGTTGGACATAATATCAGTCGCGGAGCATTATACAGAGGGCACCCATTTGAATTGGCGCATGTTTCTACTTAATGAGTTGTTTGAGGCCTGGGAAGACATTTACAAGAGGACCACCAACTTCATCTATGGCTATCTAGTAGTGGCTCTAGCGATGTGGAAGTGGTGCCCACCAGAGGTAGGGACTTAGCACCAATTTCAGAGGACCAACCCTTAGCTCTCCAATATGTACCGTGGAGGACTTCGTGAGACTCGAGCAACAAGGAAATCAATGAGGCTTCCTTTGGAGGTTGTTGGTATGTCAAAATGCTCAAGGTGCTCAAAGCCGCTGAAAGAATCCCCAAGTCGATGCTAGATGAATATTCAACATCAATTTGGTTTGGGGATACTCACAGAAATACCTTCATCAAGTTGCATTTTGTTCATCCACACACCTTTCAGATGCGGGCCCAGAAATTCATGCTATCAGCTAAAGCTTTTCATGCAAAGGTCGAGTCATGGCTGGGGGTCACTAGGGAAATTAGAGGAGGGAAGTACCTGTACTTTTTTGACAGGATGGTACCGCTGCCGTTACTAAGAGAAACAGTTGCAGACACTAGGAAGAATATCACTGAACACGAGTTGCAGTCGGTCCTTACTCAAATGAAGAAGCAGATGATCTCGCTCAAGGAGACCATCGCAAGCATCGCCATTTCATCAGGTTTGGTTCCTAACTCAATTGAATCGCAAGGTTTTATGTAGAAAAACCCTTTGGTCACCACTGCCCTTGTTGTTGCCATACCACCTGTAGGACTTCATTCGCAGTCTAATCCGACCATTCCCAAATCTCGAAAACCAAAAAGCACCAAGCCCCCAATTGTAACCAAGAAGCAAATGACAAACCCTGTAGTAGAAATAGTCAACCTCACCATTAGGGGACCCCAGACCATCATGACCTCACCAAACATAGAATAACTCCCACCATCCACCTCCACAGTTTCACCAAACTCACATGACCCATCCCCGCATACTATGTCCACCTTCACAACCCTGTCGAATACCATTCCCTTTGGGATATTGCTGGGCACAAAAGATATGGAGGTTGACTCCATTATTTAGTCTGCCAGGACCTCCATGCTATCCATGTTACTAGAGTCGGGCCCACTACTAAACACAATGTCAGTTGTCTCACAACCACTTGTTACCACTTTCGAGCCCTTTGTGCTCCCCTTTCATTTAAATTCCAATGTTGCACCAAATCTGGTTTCTATACTGGCAATGCCCCAATTTGCAGAACCCTCGAAGCAAGCCACATCGCCCCACGAACATTCAGACAAGTTCATCGCTAGTGGGAAACCCTTGCAGAGCTGATTCCCAAATCTATCCAACATGCAGCAGAATGACCTCCAAAACTGGTCGTCAGCTCAGTTGTTCAGTTTTATACAGCAAGTCACCCAAAGGGCTGAACAAATTCATAATGATCTTATTGCCAACCACTAGCAACAACAATAGCAAATTGTTGCCCTTACAGTCGAATGAGACCAGCGTCGCCAGGACAATCAATAACTACAGGAACAGGTTGATCAGATCACTTCATGGTTCCAGATGCTCTGGCCAACCATCTCTGATGTAGTCATTGAGGCTTCGGAAGACTTCTTCACTTGCACCCTAGTCGAATGTTGCGATCACATCCAAGCTACGTGCAACAAGTTGATCTCCTCTAACAAAGAACTCAAGAAGAGCCTCGACGCTGCAAGGAATGCACTACTAGATCCTTCCACAATGTATGTTGATGAGATTGTACAGAAGATCATCGTTGTAGCCACTGTGAAAGCCTCCATCCTCGATGCTCTGAATGATGGGTACACATTGATGCAGCAGGTTCATGACTGGTCCGATAGCCTAGTAAAGAAGAATCAACCAGTCTACCCGCTCTGCCAGTGAAATAAACAGCTCCTCGCAAACATCCAGAGCTCTAAGGACAAGGATCAACGAAAGAATTTTGAAGCAGAAGTGGCCTCTCTAGAAGTTCGCCTCCAACAAATCAAGGATGAATCAGCTACGAAAAAATAGAAGCTTCGTGATCTCCGACCCCTAGTCCGAACTCAGGTGAATGATTTGCAATAGCTTAATGAAAACATGGAGGAACATCGGGCTTCCCTACTGATGACTCGGCCAGCCCAACCAACTTCTAGCATGACAACGAAGTTCATAAAGCAAGCAGCAACAATCACTAGACCCTGGGAAGCAGCACTGGAAAAATTCACTCAATTCTACCAGGGGACAATTGCTATTGTGTCGGAGTTGGGGCCTTCGTTTGAAAAGGAAGGCCAAGAAGAAGTAGCAGTAACACAACGAGAAGCAGTAGCAGCTGTTCTAGGGGAAGCACCCACAACAACAATAGCAGAGGCACCGACATAAATGTCAACAACATCGACAACACAAAGGGAAGGTTGACTCAGGGACAAGTTAATGGACTGTGGCTGGGGCCTGTTGGGGCCTTCATTTTGAGATTTTGTAGAGAAAGAAGCCAATGAAAAGTGGTAGAGATGACAGTTGGGGAGTTGCAGAGTTGATGACCGAGACAAGATTGGAAACTAAAGGATGACTGGCAGTCGCGGAGGAGTGGTGGGAAGAAGCAGGGGCAACTGAATGAGGAAAGAGAAAAGACAGTCGAGAATGAAGACAGTCAAGCAAAAGGAAAATAGAACTTGTAGTCTTAGTGGATGACAGGAGATAAGAAGTAGAAGAAAGAGCAAAGAAGGGTTTTTGTTAGTTAGTAGCACGAGTCTATAATAGTTCTAGTCTTCCTGTGTTGCGGAGTAATGTGAAAGACTCCATGATCATGTTTGTACAAGTTTATGTTGGTTGTGTGGTTTCTACTATTGTGATTATGCCTTACACCTTATGTACTGAAATACGTTATTTTACTGGAGAGCACTGTTTCAGAACCATCTTGCGTCTTTGAGTATTGTGCTAACCCTTTAAATTTTTTATGAAATGCACTTGGTTAGATAGTTTCTGGATATAATACAATTAGATCATTGCAATCTAGTTAGTTTGTATGTTAAGCTACCATATTTTTCTCTCTATTCGTTGATATGATTCCTCTGGTACCTAATTCCAGCCTCATCTAACTTCGATTGCGATGAGAAAAAGTTGGTGTTGCTCTAGACTACAACGGAGCCTTGTTGGCCACTTGTGCCTGAACCTAGGGTCTCAAACCTATTGTCATTTTTTTTTCCAACACTCTATCAGTCCCTCAATGAATAGCATGATAAATATTGTCATTGAGATGTCTAACACCATCACGACCAACCTATGAAAAATCGAAATGTATGCCTTTGGGCTACTAGTTTGTCTCAGTTGCGACTCTATGAAATGTAGCTTCGGGTCCTTCCTATCAAACCTCTCTATGAGCCTCTACTTGAACTCCATTTAAGATGTAATGCCAACTTTCCCTAGGGTGATCAACCCATGATACCATCACTCCTATGCTTTTTCATCCAGATGTAAAGTGGCATACTTAATAGCATTCACCTCTCTCATGGGGTTTAGCTGCAAGTAAATGTCTAACTTTTGCATCCAAGCCCTAGCAGAACTCCTGGTTGATCCATCAAAGATGGGAAGTGTTATCTTTCCCACTGTCCTCTACAGGTCCTAGTTCTATTGTCCTTCCCTATGTGATGTCCCAGCCCTAGGTTTATATTTCTCCTTCAAATGGAAAAAATCACCAAAAGATAGGGTTGCCTTAATCCTCTGGTCTAATGCATCATACTCAATCCCATCAGTGAATGACTTCATCAACGTTGTGAATGAATCTAGTTCTCTTGAGGGCCCATCCACAAATTGGGGCATAGTGGGTCAGATGGAATGGTTAATCATATATGGTGTGTCCTGAAGATTTCTGCACACATGCATGTGTCTCCCTTCACTAGTCTGAGATTTGCCTTCCCCATGATTATTATCTTGCCTCCTTTGATTCTACATATGAGCGCTAACCAATTGCACTAACATATCCATCATAAGCTTTTGTTGCCTTGCTAGCTCAACCAATGTTAGCTCCTTTCCCCCTTGTTCCGGTTCTTCCACATTCTCCATGGTTTCCCCTTCCCAATTATCACGCTCCCTTATTTGGTCTACCTCAATGTTTGAAAAATGATCATGGTTCCTGTTATCACCCCAAGAAACTCTCCTAGGTTGTAGCTCAAAGATGCCTAGGAACATATAAATTCAACTTATTGTTGCAAATGGATGAATGGAAGGAATGGTGCTTGTCCAAGCCAGATAACCAATTCTACTTTGCTTGACTCCAGACATGCGTGAACACCCCCAGACTACAAGGCTTTAGACCACCAACTACCCACAGTTTAAGATTGGGTGAATATGGAGAATACCGACCACACCAGCAGATGCACAAGACCATGTGATGGCCAGCTGCAACCAGTAAAGAAGTCTGCAAATCTAATCTACTAATGCACAGACAGGATGACAGCTCTCTAGCACCAGAGGAAGAGAAACCTGAATAACTCATTCAATGATACATACAAGACTTTAACACAGAGATAGGATGACAGCTACCATAATGCTAAACATCAAGAGTTCAGGAATACAACATATCAGGCACAACTTAGAAGAGAAGAGTAATGGAAAGTGAGCAATTAACAACAAAAGAAGCTTGTATTAGCTGAAAATGAAGACGAGACACTGAAAGTATCAAAATAGTTACAGTCTCCAGGAGTTGGACCTTACACCAAAACATCAACCATCAACCCTGATTACATATTGTTTCTGGGTATATATAGAGTTTCAATACAAATGCACTTGGCCGTTCTAGGTGTGGAGGGCTCATAATTGACCACCAAATACATTTAGTTGCCTGATGGAGCTTCTGAGTGCGTTTTCTTGCTTTAGTGGGATGAATCAGAGTGTGATGTGTGGTGGCGGAGGAGAGAGAAAACCACTCTCCATTACATGTTATCGTCCCAACACTTTGTGGATGCGAAGAGAGTGAACGTCGTCCGATTGTGGCATAGATGATCGGACGGTGGGGTTTTGATCACGTGGGTCACTTTATTTGACATGACAGGAGCCGTTGGATCAGCGGGAAGAGTGAATGACTATGATTTAAAGGTGATGATGGGGTTATGGAAGCACAGGGTCATGTGGACATGACTTTATGAGGGTTTAGGCTTTGCGCTCGGGGCCTGAGGAAATAGGGGTTTATGTTGGGTTTTAGAGGAAAAACGGAGGCAGCAAGGGTGAAAGAGAGTAAGTAGAGTAAAGGAGAAGAAGGAATATGACTGCCATGAGCTTCTTTTGAGCACCACCACTACGACCAAACTTATCTTTGGCCTTCAAAACCTTAGTTATGTAGCAGGGATAACACTAGCTGCTTCTGGGAATGAGATCCTCTCCGTGAGGTCTCAAGAACTGCAGACCATTGCCTTTCCTACAAAAAGGAGATTAACAAAGTTTCCTAGTGTTCCATTGGGCATGGAGTCTAATTGAGCCTATATTAAAACTGATAAAACAACATATTTACAACTTTAAGGCCTGAAAGTCTTAAATAACATAAATTTTCAAAAATCACCCATTAACTGGGCCATCAAAAATTGTTTCTCCTTCCAAACTTCACAGCATGAAAGTATTGTTCCCTTGGATCTGAGTGATGACAAAAGGCCCAGTCCACAGAGCATCAAACTTCCCATGGTTGCCTTTCTTCTCCTTTAGTGCATCCCACTTAAGAACCAAGTCTCCAACCTGAAAATTGTCTGCTTTTGCCCTCCTGTCAAAGGCTTCCTTGATTCTCTTTTGATGTGCTGCAAACTTTTCAACCAGTTGTTCTCTAATTTGATGTACCTCTGCTAAATCAGTGATTCTTTTTGCCATGTCATCTTCCTCATTCTACTCTTCTTGCAAGAACTTTGCCACAGGGAGGGTTAACTGAATTGGGAATACAGCCTCAGTGCCATATACCAGCTTGGATGGAGAATTCCCTGTGGATTTCTTGGTGGTTACTCTTTCAGTCCATAGTGCATATTTGAACTTAGAATCCCAATTCTTTTTGTTGTCTTCCAACAGCTTTTTAATTATCCTTATTAGGCTTTTGTTGGAAGATTCTGCTAGACCATTGCCTTGAGGGTAGTATGAGTTGGAATGAACTAGCTTAATGCCCATTAAGTAACACATGTCCACCAACTCTTTTGCCCTGAAGGCTACTGCATTGTCTATAACCAGTTTACGTGGAGAGCTAAACCTAGTGAAGATATTCTTTGGTAAGAACTTCATGACCACATGGTGATCAGCCTTTTTGGTTGGGATGGCCTCAATCCATTTAGTGAAGTAATCAGTGGCCACTAAGATCCATCTGTGCTGGCTACTGGAATCTAGATTGATTTCTCCAATGAAATCCAAACCTCACTGTTGAAAAGGGCCACTGAAATGTATGGGTTTTAAGGCAAGGACTTCAATTGCAGCTTCCCTTCAAATCTTTGGCACCTGTCACAAGATTTAACAAATGAAAAGACATCAGCAAACAAGGTGGGCCAATAATAACCAGCCTTGAGAATCTTGTGAGCTGTAGTTTTCCAGTAATGATGTCCTCCACATATGCTGGAATGAAACTGCTGCATAACCTCCATGGATTGTTCTTTGTCCATACATCTCAAAAGGATTCCAGAGGGGTCCCTCTAGTATAGCAGGTTTTCATGAATGCAATATTTAGCTACCCTGAGCTTAATAGTTTTGGCTTGGCTTGGACTAAGGCCTGGAGGAACTTCTAGCTTCAGCAAGAATTTAGTTGTTGCAGAGTACCATTCATAAGAAGCTAGATTTTCTGCCAATGCCTAATTTTGCCCTGGTTCAACTGTTTCCCCTTCTGCCTGACCATCCTCTGAATCTATGCTTATCAAATTTACATCCAACATCCTGCAATTTTCTTCAACCATTAATCTAGCAAGGCCCTGACCTTTGACAAGCTTGGTGGGCTTCAATTCTATGTTGAATTCAATCAGTTTTGCAATCCATTTAGCCCTTCTTCCATCAACATCTGGCTGCGTTAGGACATATTTAACTGAAGCGGAGGGCACATATGCAATTACCTTGGAATGCAGAATGTAAATTCTGAAAGCTTTCAAAGATTTGATAAGAGCATATGCCTGTTTTTCAATGATATCATACCTCAGCTCAACATCCCTTAAGGTTTTTCTGAAAAATGCCACTGAATGCTCTGAACCTTTCTCATATTCTTGCAACAAAACTACTGCAAGGGTGTCATCAAAGGTAAACGAAAATATATGGAACTCCTTGCTGTAATCTGGGTTGATTAAAGTAGGAGCCTCCATAATAGCTTTCTTAATGGATTCAAAGGATCTTCTTTCTATATCAGTCCATTTGATTTCCGACCCCTTCTTCAACATGGAGGTGATGTGCTTTACAAGTTCTGCAAAATTTAGGATAAACCTCCTTACAAAATTTATCTTGCCCGGAAAGGATTGGATATCCTTCTTTGATCTCGAGATAGACAAGGTCTATATTGCTCTTACTCTTTCTAGGTCGATTTTGACACCTGCAGCAGAAACAATATGTCCTAACAACTTGCCTTCTTCTAAAGCAAACTGTGACTTTTTAGGATTGACTGAAATCCCAAACTTTTTGCACTTCAGGAACACTTTCATCAAATGCTGCAAATGGTCTTGATGGCTGCTGGAGTACACTGTGATATCATGAAGGTAGGCAAGGACAAATTTATCCTTCTCTCCCAAAAATTCTATATCCATAGCTCTCTGAAAGGTGGCTCTAGCATTCATCAGCCCAAAAGGCATCTTGGAATACATAAAAGTGCCTCAAGGAGTGGTGAATGTAGTCTTTTCTTGGTCATCTGGATGCACAACAACCTGATTATACCCTGAAAATCCATCCAAGAAAGACATCACTTTGGCTCCTGAGTCTTTCTACAGCAAATGCTCCATCTTGGGTAGAGGATAATTGTCTTTCATAGAGCATTTGTTTAAGTTTCTGAGGTCAATGCAGAGGCTGATTTCTCCACTTTTCTTCCTCACCAAAACCAAATTGGCCACCCACTTTGAATATCTCAAAGGGACTATGATTTTGGCAGCCAACCATTTCTTTATTTCTTTTTCAATCAGAGGCAGGAGAAAAGGATTTATGGGTCTCAGCTTCTTCTTGAAAGGGATGGTGTCCTTTTCCAAGGGAATTTTATGTTGGATGATATTTTTTTCATAAGTTTTCAAGTCACTATATTCCCAAGCAAAAACATTAGCAAACTGCTTCATTACATTGCAGTACTCGGAACATTGGGTAACATATAGATAGGTGGACAAATTTATATATCCTAGGTGCTCTGGACTCCCTATATTATGTCTATGGACTGCAGATTGGTCTTCTTTTTGGGCAGCCTTATAAGGCACATCATTCTGGTCAAACATCTTTTCTAAGGGGACTAGACCTTTAGGTATCTGATTGCTGGGTAGTTGGACAATGCTATTTTTGCCAATTTTGTTTCTAAGCTAGGACTAGGAACTTTCTTCCAAGGCTTCATTCTCTTGATCAATTTTCATTTCAGAGAATTCATCAATGACTTGCAGAAACCTATTCACTTCATCATCATCTTCAAAAACTTTCCAATGCTGGACATTATCAGGCAAGGATGGTCTATATTTCATTTGAACTTCATAAACTAGCTTGGGAGCCATGGGAGGGATAAACATGCTAGCAAACATAGCAAGGGAATTAGCGAGCTGATTTTTGACTCTAGGGATGTACGAGATACAAAAACTATCAAAATAATTTTTAAGTCTCCATACCTCATCTATATATGCTTTCAGCCTTGGGTGCTTTGCTTGAAACATTTTGTTCACTTGCTGAATAATGAGATCAGCATCTCCAAACACCTTTATGTTTCTTATTTCTCTGTCTTTAGTTGCGTTAAGGCCCAATATCAAAGCCTCATACTCTGCTATATTGTTGGTGACTTGGAAAGCCAGTTTAAAAGACAGATGTGTGCTTTCTTGTTTTGGAGATATCAGCACCACCTTTGCTCCTGCAGTCTCCCTTGAACATGCTCCATCAAAGAACATCTCCCAAACTTTTGTTCCTCCTCCTTCCACAGCCTGATTCACTGGTTTCTTGATCTGCATTGAGGCCCTTTGAGATTCTTCAATTTGGAGAATACATGCCCCAAAATCAGTGTCCACAGCATAAATGGGATGATTAGAAGGATTTTTCTCATCACTGATGATGTATGCCAGCTGTGATTCTCTGTACAATCTCTTGCTTTCTCCTCCAAAGACTGGAACAATGGCATAAGATAAATCATTCTGTAATGTCCCACCTAGTCTCTTAATCCACCCTCTAGACAGTGGCATGCCAAACTTAAGGGGGACATCTACTACCACAATATCCATAATCATGCTCTTCATGGACAACTGAGTTAGGGTAATGGCCAGGTCTTTGATTAACCCTAGGAATTTTACCTTTCTTGAATCGAACGAGAATAAATCATGATATGGTCTGGTGATATCAAGGCCTAACTCTTCCATGATAGCTTTAGGCATCAGATTGTGGCTGACCCCTATGTCCAACAGGCAGTTATGGAGGGTTTTGTCATGAATGGTCAAGGAGACATAGAATGATGGGGAGTTATTATCAGCAGGTTTAGTCATTGGGCTAAGCACAACTGCAGGCTTATCATCTTGCAAATTTACATAGTCATGAGAGGCTTGTGAGGCTTTTAGCTCAAGGGCATCAAAGATAGGTTTTCTAAAAACTTCACTCTTTACAGGTTCTATCAGAGGCACAAATATTTTTAACTTTTGGACTTTTGATTCAAAGCTGAAAGGGGAAAGGGACTTGTTAGGACCTCTTACCTCTTAAGCTGGTGCTTTGAGGATGACTGGATCAGCTGATGGCTTCTTCTATCTGATGTTCTGTTGCTCTGTTGGGACAACAGCTCTTTGGGCGGGATTCTCCTTGACATTGTTTTTTCTTGACCTCAGATTATATCTTTGCTATTCATCAGTCTGCAGAACAGCCTCTTTGTCCCACTTTTGATGGGTTTGGTCCTACAGTAATGATTCTTCATAGGCAGTGAATGTCAAAAAGGCAGCACTTCCCTTATCTTCCTTGCAATGGATTTCATCCTCTTCTTCAAATTGCTCCTCCTCCATGACTACGTTCTGGAAGGGAGCTTTAACCTTTTGTTCTTCAGTGGCTTCTTGACCCCTCTGAATGATCTGCAATTGTTCATTTGCTCTTTTGAATGGATTTGGGTTTCTTGGAGAAAATGTGTTTGGAAGTCTTCCCTTCCCAGAGCTCTGCTCAACCTTCAGCTTAGATATCTCAGCAGCCAATGACTCTATCATTTTAGTCATTTTGTCTAATTTAGGTTCTAAAGATGAAACAGAGGAAGAAGAAGCCTTACCTCTCTGCCTCCTTCTATCAGCATGACCCTTGAGTTTTTCTATAGCCATGATATTAGATTCCACCTCTAAAGCTGCATCTTGCATTTTAGCTAGAGTGGCACATCTTCTTTCTCTTAGAAGTAGGCAGAAATCAGAGTCAAAAGCATTGGCATAAGTGAGTTTGGCAGAGGTGGGGGTAGGTTTTACTTCAGCTGGTATCTTACTATACATACGATTGAATCTTTTATTGAAATCAGACAATGATTCCCCATTTTCCCTCTTGAGGTTTCCAAACTTAGTATGGTAATACAACAGATCTTTTTTGTCTCCCCAATGCTTCAAAAATACATCATCTAAGGCTTCAATGTCTGTTATAGACCTAGGGGTCAATTCTCTGAACCACTTTCTAGCCTCTCCATCAAGGCTCTGGACAAACACTCTCATCCAAACATTATCCTCACTAATATCTAGGTTATCAGCATAACTATAAAAAGACTCTAGGTGTTCTTCAGCTGTTACTCCCTCTGTACCAGTGAACTTGGGCATGTATTTCTAATACTCTCCTGCAGGCATGGCATTTAAAGGAACAGGCAAACCAAGGGTCCATACCTAGCAACTATGATTCTTTCCATCTTTGTGGGTTCTTGTTGGCTTGCCATGGCTGGGATAGATGGAAGGATACTGGCAGATTGAATGGTAAGAAGCAATGAAATAGATGACAGAGACAAAAGAATATGATGCACTGTATGGGAGACTTTCTTTGGACTGAGACCCAAAGGGGAACTAAATGAACAAGGAGCTTTATGAATCTTTGAGGGTACTTCTTCACTAACAATGCTAGGCTCTATATCTTCACACAGTACATTCTCAGCTATAATCTTCTCGTTCAAAGATACATGAGATTTTTGGGGCTTACCTGATCCTGATGCTCTTTTTTGTGATGTTTTCCTCTGCTTGACAATCTTCTTAGGGTCAAGCGCTAGGTCAGCTGGTGATTTCTGAGGATTTCTCCGAGTATGTCTTACAAACTGAGCCAGAACTGTGGAGTGGAGTCACCAACTAGGTTGGTTCTCCAGTAGAGTCACCAGATAGATTATTACAACTAGAAATGTGTCCAGACTTTGTCTATCATCAAAGTTGGAGCTGTGTCGTTCTCCCAGGGAAGCTGAGCTTCAATCTCCTCTCCCCGGCAATGGCGCCAATTATGTTATCACCCCAAGAAACTCACCTAGGTTGTAGCTTGGAGATGCCTGGGAACATATAGATTCAACTTATTGTTGCAAACGAATGATGCTTGTCCAAACCAGATAACCACTTCTACTTTGCTTGACTCTAGACATGTGTGAACACCCCCAGAATACAAGGCTTTAGACCACTAACTACTCACAGTTTAAGATTGGGTGAATATGGAGAATACTGACCACACCAGCAGATGCACAAGACTATGTAATGGCCAGTTGCAACTAGTAAAGAAGTCTGCAAATCTAATCTACTAATGCACAGACAGGATGACAGTTCTCTGGCACCAGAGGAAGAGAACCCTGAATAACTCATTCAATGATACATACAAGACTTTAACACAGAAATAGGATGACAACTACTGTAATGCTAAACATCAAGAGTTCAGGAATACAACGTATCAGACACAACTTAAAAGAGAAAAGTAATGGAAAGTGAGCAATTAACAACAAAAGAAGCTATTATTAGCTAAAAATGAAGACGAGACACTGCAAGTATCAAAATAGTTACAGTCTCGAGAAGTTGGACCTTACACCAAAACATTAACCATCAACCCTAATTACATCTTGTTTCTGGGTATATATAGAGTTTCGTTTCTGGGTATATATAGAGTTTCAATACAAAGGCACTTGGCCGTTCTAAGTGTGGAGGGGTCATAATTGACCACCAACCGCATTTAGTTGCCTAATGGAGCTTCTAAGTGTGTTTTCTTGCTTTAGTGGATGAATCTGATTTTTTCCTATGCTCTGCTGTCCTCTCGGGCAGCTGGAGTGCTTGTATCAATTAAACCCCATAACTGTTAAATGTAGATATATGTTTGTGCTCCATCTTTTTCCTCCTCGGCCATACTGTTTGTTAAATATGGTGGTTGAGGAGCAATTACAAACAGTACTAGAAGACTGGTCACCTTCGTCCTTTGGGTGCATGGAACAGTCAAGGGACGCAGACTGCATAGCGGGTGGACGAGTCAGATGAAGGAGTAAGGTTGGCCGTCGGATCGGGTGGATAGATGGCGGAGATGGCTTGGCAGAGGCTATTGGGAAAAGTAGGGGCAGAATGAACGTGGGTCGTTGGATCTCAAGTGGACAGATCCAACGGTCGTCGGGCGGTGGAAGCGCGTGATGGTTATTGGGTGAGGACGGAGCACTGGGCGGTAAGCGGTATTGATTGCACCGTCATAGGACATTGGGCGGTAAAAGGACAACGGTGCACGATCCCATTCAAAGTGTGACGCGTGGCGGTGGAGGAGAGAGGAAACCACTCTCCATTGCGCGTTATCGTCCCAACACTTTGTGGGCGCGAGGAGAGCGAATGTTGTCTAATCGTGGCGAAGATGATCAGATGTTGGGGTTTTGATCGCGCAGGTCACTTTATTTGACATGACAGGAGCTGTTGGATCAACAGGAAGAGTGAACGGCTATGATTTAAAGGTGATGATGGAGTTTTGGAAGTACGGGGTCATGTGGACACGACTTTATGAGGGTTTAGGCTTTGCGCTCGAGGCTTGAGAAAATAGAGGTTTATGTTGGGTTTTAGACGAAAAACGAAGGCAGCAGGGGTGAAAGAGAGTAAGTGGAGTAAAGGAGAAGAAGGAAGATGACTGCCATGAGCTTCTTTTGAGCACCACCACTACGGCCAAACTTATCTTTGGCCTTCAAAACCTTAGTTATGTAGAAGGGCTAACAGTTCCAACCTCTACCTATAACTCTTCTGCCTCAACCCCTGCCTCTGCAAAATACCACAACACTAAAAAGAGGTGGCATCCCCTATTCTTGCTCCCATCGCTGGCCAAGAACATGCTCTGATACCATTGTAATATTCCTAATGGAAAATCAATTATAGATACCAAAACAAAGCACTTGGAACAACAACCACAGTTTTAACACACAAATGAAATCAACTTAACAATATAAGACATTATAGTAGAGAATGGATTTGAGCACATAAAATTAGATGAAACAATAGAACCTGGGTTTGTCAAGCAAGCTGAGCAAAAGCCATAAACATGTTATTGACCCAAGTACTAGAGAACTCAAAATGGTGATTTTGCTAGCCCAGTAAATACACTGTTTTTCGCTGGCTACTAGAATGATGAGTTCCAGCGTGAATACTGCCTGGATCAACATGAAACTTCACCCACAGACTCCTCTCATGAAACTAACAAAAACCTGGAATGGTTTGGTTAGGTCCCAAGCAAGAAAGAAGCCCTCCAACTGGCCAACTCGTACTACCACTGCCAAAATCCTCTACTGGAAGTAGCCTTGAACTCCCCAACTGAAGAACTCCCAACTGAACTCTGCAACTCCAGGGCTCTGAACAAAAACAGAAGTAAATAAATTGTTTTTCGTTGGCTACTGGAATGATGAGTTCCTGCCTGAATACTGCCTGAATCAACATGAAACTTCACCCACAGACTCCTCTCATGAAACCGACAAAACCTTGGAATGGTTTGGTCAGGTCCCAAGCAGGGAAGAAGCCCTATAACGGGCCAACTCATATTGCCACTGCCAAAATCCTCTGCTTGAAGTAGCCTTGAACTCTGCAACTCTGCAAATCCAGGACTTTGAACAAAAACAGAAATTAAAGGATTGTACATGCTAGGAGGGCTTGAACCTCCAACCTTGTGGTTAACAGCCACACGCTTTAACCAACCAAGCTATTCCACCGTCATGTGTTAATTAATGAATAATAACCCAGTAATATAATTTTGCCAGTTAAAAGTCCTAAAAAAAAATCAGCTTTTATTGCCAATCTTCGTTTACTGCCCACTGCCCATTATAGTAGACACGTATATATATCTTAAATCCATTGCCAAAAAATCGACATCCAATAATAAACTATCATCGTTACTTGGATGGGAGTGGATTCGAATCCCAATCATCCGTTTATGAGGATACTCATAAACATCTCTATGGACCAAAAGTAAAAGTCATAGGTTTTTACGGAACAGAATGTAATGTGTAACATAACGTGGGTTACGATAACGGGTGTAATTGTGTTCACCCTCAGCATTCCACTGGTCAGGCCCTTCATACATTGATGGAGTCGTGTGATTCCGTGAATTTGTTTGCGCACTCAATTTGATTGCTTTACCGTTCTCACCATAGAATCATCGTTTTCACCTTGCAAAGCTTAGTGGGTATTCAAAACTGGAAAATTGTGGATAACTGGTCACCCATTTTAGGAAAACAGGTTTCAACTTCATTCTGGTTTATTTTCATTCTTGAGAAACAGGTTTCAACTTCATTCTGGTTCATTTTTCATTCTAGAGAAACAGGTTTCAACAATACCTAAAGGTAAACAGAAGTTTGATTTGGGTGAAGTTCCATTATTCGGTACACCATCTCCTCAATGCCTTGGTTTCCCTTCCAAAATAATTGCTTCTATTGTTCTCCACGCTTTCCATCTGATGACCCAGGCATTCTTTGTCATCCTGTGATAACTCGGACAATTCTTGTTTTATTAATTGGCCCATAATTGCATCTGATATTTGATTTGTGCACGTTACTGGCCCTATCATGTGGAATAGGTCATTGCAATAAACTTGAGCCCTCCCAGGAGCATTGTCACTTACTTTGTTTATGAACCTCAATAAAATTCAAATTGTTCTCAGCAATTCTTCCATCTTGGAGTAAAGAGTCTTTGGACACTTAATTTGATTTTCAGTCCAACCAAACATTCTAATTGTCTTCTCTGTAGCCAGAGATTTTGGGCTTCAACTGCCATTTCTATTGTTGATTTATGTTCCAAATCCATATTTCTCTTTTCATGTTGGTGCACAGAATTATATGTTCGATAACTATTCCTTTATTCATATGTCTTGGATTTCTTAGAGCTTGAATTTCGTATGGTTTGGATATGGTACTCGTTGTTTTATGTTCTGTCCCATTTCCGATCTTGAGGGTTAATCACAAAAATCATCATCAGAATGTCCTTTTCTCCCAGTCCAGGTTAACGATGAATTTCTTTTTTCTTTTTCTTGCACTGGCAAGTCTTTCCTACGTTGGGAATATCATGGTTTCATGGAATTATTGGGTGTTTGCGTCACTGGATCTCTCCATCCTCGCCCATGTGTTGAAAGCTCAAAGAAACCCATAAACAAACTGACACTTTCTGTTAGAAAGATAGAAGAGAGTAGAGGGAGCAACAAAAAATAACACAAAGCCTAAACTGTTGATATTTTTATTGATCACAACAGTTACACATATGTAGGACATAAATCTCTAACTTTTACACATTTAGATCATGACTACAACTCATACATAGAAAACAACTTCTAGATTGACGCTTGGAAACTCTCAATGACAACTCTTAACAACACATGGAAGCATTACTTCCAATACCCTCCCTTAATGCTTACATGAAAAACATTGAAAACACATATTACAACAACAAGGATAATGTATGTTTGTTTGGTTTTCATCAGCACTCACATCCATTTTGGAATCTCACAAATACTGCTCTTTCACCACTACATCTTCGTGCTGTCATTTGAATTTCATTTAAAATGTAACCGTTTCAGACTATCGTTAATGAACATTGCAAAATCAACAATATTGACACCTTGGCTTGTTGGGTCTTCCGCAATAAGAGTTGTCAAGTAATGAACCATCCTATGGACTAACCACTATCTGTCGGATATTTCGCTTTGGATTATTTTTTAGTTGCTAGGATGGAAGTTTGGATACTGAACGTGTTCAAAAGTTGATCAAACAACTTGACTTTACTAACACACAAGAATTGATGTTTCAAACACCGGGGCTTCCAGTGTAAGAACCACCAACCTTTTTTACAACCAATACAAATACACAAGAATTGATGTTTCGAACACCGGGGCTTCTAGTTTAAAAACCACCAACCCTTTTTATAACCAATAAAAATACAAACAACAACCACCAAAATGTACAAAGACAAAATCAATGACTACTCTTTATTGATCTGCGCTAATTAGACCAAATATAATAATAATAGCCTTGCATATTGGTATTTTCCATCAAATCTGCAATGTTTGGATCTCGATCTCTAGATAAACAATATCGTAATGTTTTATTAGTTCAGATCTAAAATGAGAAATGCCAACATTCCATTTGCATGCCACAACGATACATCTTGCACCATCTGATAATCTTGGGAACCACCTTTTAAAACATATAGACATTGCTCTCAATTGTAGATCCACACTAGATGAAAGCAAATCTATGATGATCCAACTTCTTCACAAGCAAATCCCCTCTTCTTTTACAAATATTTGTCCACAATTGAACTTCACACAACAACAACAAGGTTGGATCTTTGCAATTCTCCTTTGCATGCAACTATCCACAATCCACATACAAATCAAATATTCACGCAACCAATAGATCAAACACTCTATTAAACTAATCTACTTACAAAGGAGTATCATGGCTAAAACTACATGATCTCAAACCCTCTCTGAGAGAGTCAGTGCTGAACCAGCTCTGATACCATGTTAGAAATATAGAAGAGAGCAAAGAGAGCAATTAAAAACAACGCAAAACACACATTGTTATATCTTTATTGATTGCAACAGTTACACATATATAGGACATAAATCTCTGACTTCCACACATCTAGATCATGACTACAACTCATACTTAGGAAATAACAACTTCTAGATTGATGCTTGGAAACTCTCAATAACAACACATGGAAGCATTACTTCCAATACGCTATAAGTAGGGGTTGAACCTCCGACATTGGTAGCCAACTAAATTTTTCCAACTTTATTTCTTATTGATTGGGTGAAACACCTCAGTTTACACTAGTTCAAGGTTGATCTTAACATTTACTAAAGCCTATATAATGCCAGATTTTAATCTTGATTAGAATAAACAAATATGGTTATTATCTTGCTGTAGCAACATATATTGCATTATGTGGCCTGCTTACTTTGCATCAGTTGTGAGCAGTCCTATTTGCCCCTTCATTGGGTGATTCAATTTTTGGCAAGATTTTGAATTTTAATGATTTAAGACCATATTTGTCTTGTGTTAGGCATTTTATTTTTAGTAAGATTTTGAGTTTTAATGGTTTAAAGAATGTTTTTAATGTGTAAATGAATGTAACTTTTGAAAAAGACCATAAGGGATTCCATTTTTGCAAATTTTATAGCTGAAACTGATGAAAATCCAACAAAATTGACAAAATATCGGAAAAGGGCAAAAACGTTTTCACAGTTACACTACTTTACAACTTTTATTTCTCACAGTGATCTACGACTACAATGCTACTGCCCAATAATACACCATTGACAATACCAACATATATATATATATATATATATATATATACATCGATAGGCTATATCAACCACATTAATAATAATTATGTGTATTTAAAAAAAAACAAACTATATAAATAACAAGGTCGTATAGCTAACGTTTCCATGCAGCTTAGTTCAATTATTGAATTTTGAAATGTATGAACTAACTATTGTATTCGAACAAGGGCTACTTTGTAGATATTCTTGCTTATTTTAAGTATCCTTAAATTATAACAAGAAACAAATAAGACATACATGAATGAATGAATAAAGTGTTTTTGATAGCCCCATGGGGGTAGGGGAGTTGGTAATCACAATGCGGTGAAGTTCATTAGAAAGGCAAGCTCCGTACTGAAGGTCACGAGTTCAAATCCCTCGAACTAGCTCGGAAGTTGTGGAGAGGGGTGGACACAGTTTCCTAGGGGTTATAGTGGTAGCAGTCAGAATCGACCCCGTGTAACGCGAGTTGTGACCCCGTGTAACGCGAGTTGTGAGGCTGCTCTAGTTGCCGATTCCTCTGTAATAAAAAAAAATGAATAAAGTGTTTTTGGTAGACGTCGTACTTGAACGTTGAAACCAAAATTCTAGAACCATACTTCCAAATAGAAAAATGTTTCTACCGAAATTGGTCAAAAAAATTTGATATCGAACATTGAAACCAAAATTCTAGAACCATACTTCCAAACCAAAAAAAATTTCTACCAAAAGCAGAAAAAAATATTGTTATCTTGCATTGGAAATCTGCTAACTAAAACTGCTAACATATACATATATATAACTTCTCATCAAATTCTATTTTTACACAATATTACATTTATTCGAATACATATGAATATGCTCAAGATGAACATCACAAATATATATGAATATACTAAATATGAAAAAAAAGTACTTGTTCTACACAAGTGAAACGAACACTCAAGTAGAGATTTTTATCAAACACAATAAACGAACTAATAAACTAAGAAAATATTGACATTGTAATGTTTTATGTAATAAAAACACAATTACCTTATTAATTTTCGGTGATATAGTTTTTAACAAAATTATGATATATATTATTTTAATAATGTGTTTTTGAATGCATAATAATTTAAACATATTTCAATTAATTTTTATTTGATTTTGGCAAAATTCACTAGTGACAATTTGACCATGACTTACATAACTAGATTCCAATGTATTGTAAAAATTATAAAAAAATTACATTTGCATTAATTATCTTATGACATTTTAAAATAAATAAAGTATTTGGCAAAACTTATATTAAAAATGTCATTTAAACAATATAAAATTATAATTTAACTAACCATTATATCAAAGACTTTGAAAATAAATATAATTGAAATCTTTCTCGGTGAAAAAGGGTATTTTAAAACCAATAGATTAAAAGTTATGTATCTAAGTACTGTAAAATAATAATTTAGCTAACTATTACATTTTTTTAATAATTTCTATATTTCTCAAAATGAAATGTATTATTTATTATTTGAGAATTTATTTTTTATATGATGTTATTTGTTATTTTATATGATGTAATATGTTATTTGATAGTATATATGACAATTTTATAATTGTATCATTTTAAAATTTGAAATTTAATATAAATTTTAAAATGCAAAACAATTGAATAAAGATTCAAAGATACAAAATAATTAAATACAACAAAAACTAAAAATATAGGGCATATTAAAATTTTCAGTTAAAAAAAATAATTTCCAAAATATTTAATATGAATTTGGGGGAACACTTAAGCCCATTGCACCTTCTTACTTTTACTTTTAGGTGAAAACCTCTGCTTGACAATAAACAAAATTCACGAAATCCACCATTTAAAGAAACCTATAAACAAGACACGCAAAAAAGTTAAATTTCTGATAATACCAACAACAAAAAATACAAAGTTAACTAAATTGGTGGGTGTACATTGCCATTAATTCGTCAACGTGCATATTATCATTACATAATGAGACTCTAACTAGTCATGTAGAAAAATTAAATTTAACATAAATAAATAAATAAATAACATTTCAAAAGGAAACATTAAATAAGATCATTTAATTTTTGGTAAATTTAAAATTAATATCAATGTAAATATTTTTTTAAATAATTATTACCCTACTGCTGTAAGGAATAATAACCTAACATATTATACTGTTAATTTAATTTTATAAAGTTCAAAATCAATGTTGAAACACACTCGTGAGCCTGACAATATAACTGTGTTACTCGGACATGTTCTAGATGACAATCTTTGAAAGTTTATAACAATACAAAAGATAGACGCATCCTGCAGCTTTCCATAAATCCTGTGTGTCCTAAGATGTTGTTGATTACGATGTTTAAATGTTTATGAATGCACAAACGGGTGTATCGCATCAATAAACGTACTCATAATTACGCCAAAGGCGTTTTATATGGTGAGGTTCTTCGTGAAGACACTTTTGAGATTCGTTGTTACTGAAACAAATCTTGAACACATGTTTCACATAGTTATATAAATCACATGTTTTCTCCGTCACGTTGGGTTATAGTTACGCCAAAGGCGTTTTATATGGTGAGGTTTTTCGTGAAGACATTGTTGAGATTTGTTGTTACTGAAATAAATCTTGAACACATGTTTCACATAATTATATCCATCACGTTGGGTTTTCACAATATGCATGGACTTAATTGGTGGTTGTTCCCGATAAAAGGCGCCGCTGCAGCTTCCAAGAAGTAACTTATTTGCCAAATATGTCCGAAAAGTTGGACTTAACATTTCCAAATACTTAATCTAACATATTTCCAAGGCCATCAATTGTATCTCTGAAATATTATTTTCCAATTGTATCGACAAGTTGGAGTTACTATTTCCAAGCACCTACACTCACATATTTCCAAAACCTGAAATAAACTGGTATGAAAATCAATTTAGCGGTTTAGAGTACACTGATTGAATGGCAAAAGGCGTGTTGTCTGCTCGCTTCTCCCAGATGAGAGTTAATAATTCTCTGGAGAAATGCCACAATGGGCCTACGTTTATTCATAAAGAATATTAATCCAGTTGCCATGGA
>APFE030800168.1:166474-178832 GCA_000404065.3 Pinus taeda
AATCTGAGCCCCTGGATGAAATAAGTATAGATGTAGATAGGAGGACAGTAAAAAAGAAAAAGTTGAAAAGCTGAGTTTGCTAGTTCAAGTGCACCCAAACCAAAAGAAGAAAAAATGCTAGGTAAAGTAGGCTGGATAAGTAGTTTTGTGGTTGCAGAAATCAAGCTATGTGATCCATTTCATGTTTTCAAGTGTTATATTTATCCAGATCACAGTTTTGAGGCACTTTTTTATTTTGATCAGATCAAGCAAGGCATCTCTAACTCCCCCTTCTTCTTATTTCCCAACCCACTCACTAACATCCCCTTGAGGACCTTGGGATCTGCCCAAAAAGCCCATTTTCACTCCATTCTTGTTAAAAACCAAGTTGACATCTGAGTTGATTTAGTGAAAAGAAGCCACATTTCTTGTGTAAAATTAATCTTTACACAATCCATTCATTTCCCTATGCTTAAGTTTCCATTCTATAAATTTAGCATATATATTCATTTCCTTTTTATTCCATATTAACATCTAACCCTACTATCTAGCTCCCTCAATCATTTCCCCTACCCCTATTCTACAAGAAATTATATAAAAACCCCAAAAAACACTAAATATTCCTCCCCATGGCAACTATAGCCAAGTACTAAAAGTCGGGAAACCTTAGGTCCATTTGGGACCCATTTTTAGCCCCTCCGCATTCATTTCCCTTAGGATTTATTTAACACCCTGTTAAATAAATAGCTATGTTCAAACCACCCTCCACGCACATTTTATTGGGGTTTTATTAATATTTGATTGATAAAATAACCAAATCCCGAGCGCATATTACACCCATAACCTAAGGTTTTAACCACCCGAAGCTGCAAATAATTAACGATTATCGGGCGCGCTTTTCCACTAAACCCCGATCATGTTGCCCACCCGTCCACCGTAGGATAAGCCCTCCCAGATCTGACGGCCCTAATGAATATCGAGTGCCCCTTTGTAGCGGTACGATAGTACCCGATGGTCGACGGTTTCGTCGTCGTACACCGAGACAGCTGTCGACCTCCTATTGCATCGGGCCGCCCCTGACACATACCACTCCCGTACCAAAAGCAGTCCGACCCAAACCGCTTACCGCCCTCCCCGCTTGCCTACGTCACCGCATGACGATGCCGCCACATCGCCTGCCACTGTGCTGTACCTGTGCCACGTCACCTGCTGACGTCATCACCCTGTCACCGTGTCATGATGACATCATCATCCACGTCACCCCGCCACATCACCCGCTGACGCCATCACCCTGCCACCGTGTCATGATAACGTCATCATCCACGTCACCCCGCCACGTCACCCCGCTGACTTCATTCGTCGTACTGGGTCCCACCGCTGACATCATGCTAACGTCATCGCCGAAGAAAAAAAGCGCGAAAGGCGAAATCGCTGCTTAGGAAGCCTGGAATGAAAATCAGGGGCAGTTTTTGATGCGCGATTAGCGCTTAGCGTTAATCGCGCATTGCCAACAAAAAATGGCCAAAATGGAAAGCCTCAGTCCAGCGCATGGTTTGCAACAATTATTTTTGCTCGAAAGAAACAGAAAGGAGCGAATTGACCAGTTAAAGAGTGTCAGAACAGAGTTAAATGCCATTAAAGCTGAGTCATATCAGATTTAATAAGAGTCAAAGCCACCTAAGAGCAATAGAACCGACTAAGAGGTGCATATGAGATATTGAAGGCACAGTGATTGCAGATTAGACAACAAAGCTACCAAAGGATGCCACATAGCCTCATTTTTGAAGCAGCTACCCCCAGCGCAACATTAGGTAGATATTTTTTTACATTACGTGCAAGAGAAGTTAGGTTAATTGCAGTTATTTCCTCAGATCTTCTATCAGATCTATTTTTGTAGATATTTTGCCTATAAATATAGCCCTGAACAATGTAATAAGGGTTGGTTGGTGGGTTGGTTGATGATTTATTCTTTCTGAACTATGTTGTAACATATCAGACTGTGCTAATATAAATGGCGGTTGAAGATCACTGTGTTTGAATGATCTAAAGGTGGATTGGATGTTCTAGGACTTGCTACAGAATTCATGTGTCATGCTATGGTACAATAAGTTATACTAAACTGTGTTTTATGTTTTCCATTTTGTAAATCTCATCTACGTTTCATGATCTTGGTAACAGAGAAGAAGAATAGCATAGGATTTGTATGAATGCACCTTATGTTCAATCTCTGTTATTAATTATGTTTCCTTCAGGACTAGTCATGAATATGAATTCTTAACTGATCATGTTCGCACTAGTTCTCTCATTTTGAATACTGTTTAGGAATTCTTAATTGCTCCTACACAATATTCATCCATTTTCCCTTTGTCAGTATAGTGAGAGATTCTTGATTGCCTTTCATTCCCTAACTTAATTCCATCATTACCAGATTTGAAAGTTGTTCCTAGCCTGCCTATCCTGCTCTGTAGTACTACCTTTTCACCAAGAAACTCTTTCAGTAATTGCACTTGCAGTGACTCCATTGCCCAATCGAAAAAACAGTTATACACTTGCATCCCAGTTCTGTTTGAGATCACCATCCCACCAAACTCAAACAAAACCCATATGCATCATATCTAGCCTAAAATCATCCCTTAAACAAAGCTAAATCCCAAAGAGAGAGCCCTCTCTGGTTGCAGGTAGGCTAGGACCTGCAGTCTAAAGCTTGGTTTGTGGTTACCTCGGCCGTATTCCCTTAGGAGTCAAAGGGAACAACCTGAGTGATAACAACATACTGTGTTAATGTGTGCATGCTCTTGATGTTTTATTGTTATTGATGCTGCTATATTGATGATCAACGTAGAGGAGCTTATGTATTGTGTATGTATTCCACAATAGTACATGATCAGGATAATCTCCATTGAATATGTGTTTATTATTCAAAATTTCTACATTAAACCCAAGGGATTAATATTATAAACCCAAGGTATATAAACACTAAGATAAATATTATAAACAACATGGTTAATTGTCATTTACCATGGTTAATTTTCATATTGAGCTAATCTTTGCCACAATGTGACGTTGGACCATCATTGTCCATGGTTGATCATGGTTGGTTTTCATATTGAGACAATATTTGTCATAATGTGACGTTGCACCATGGTTGACCATGGTTGATTTTCATATTCAAACAAATATTTCTCACAATGAGAAATATTGTCTCAATATCATAAACCCAAGTGGTTAATATAATAAACACAATTAATTAATGAACCTAAGCGATTAATAAACCTAAGTTATTAGTATTATAAACCTAGGGGATTAATAAACCCAAGGGTTTAATATAAATAGTAGGATTAATATTACAAACCCTAGTATTAATATTAAACCCGTAAATAATAACCCTAATATTATAATCCCAATATTAAACTCTAAAATTAAATATAATATTAAACACAATATTAGAAACCTAATATTTGAAACCCTAATATTAAACTCCAATTTTCTAATTTCACATTACAACATTGAATAAATTTCAATGAAATATAACATTGCAACAAATATTATTAGATTTATTATCACATTGAGAGAATGTTTGCAACAATGCAATGCTTGACAAATTTTCAGAGGAATGTGACATTTGACCATGGTTGACCTTGATTTACCATGGTTGACGATGACTAACAATGGTTTACCATTGTTGACAACAGTTGACCATGGTTCATTTTCATATTAAGACAATCTTTGTCTTAAAATGAAAATGAACCCAAGGGACTGATATTATAAAACCCAAGGGATTGATATATAAAACCCAAGGGATTGATATTATAAACCCAAGGAGTTAATACTGAAACCCCAAGGGATTATAAGCCCAAGGGAATAATCTTAAACCCAAAGGATTAATATTATAAACCCAAGGTATATAAACACTAAGATAAATATTATAAACCCTAAAATAAATATAGTTAACTATGGTTTACCATAGTTGATTTTTATATTGAGCTAATATTTACCACAATGCGACCTTGGACCATCATTGACCATGGTTGATCATGGTTCATTTTCATATTGAGAAAATCTTTGCCATAATGTGACGTTGGACCATGGTTGACCATGATAAACCATGGTTGATTTTCATATTCATACAATCTTTCTCACAATGAGAAAAATTGTCTCAATATCATAAACCCAAGCAATTAATCATCCTAAGGGATTGATAAACCTAAGCGATTAATAAACCCAAGGCATTAGTATTATAAACCTAGGGGATAAATAAACCCAATGGATTAATATAAATAGTAGGATTAATATTACAGACCCTGGGATTAACATTAAACCCAATAATAAAAACCTTGATGTTATAATCCCAATATTAAACTCTAAAATTATAAATCTAATATTAAACACAATATTAGAAACCTAATATTAAACCCTAATTTTCTAATATCAGATTACAACTTTGAATAAATTTCAATGAAATATAACATTGCAACAAACATTATTAGATTGATTATCGCATTGAGAAAATGTTTGTCACAATGCAATACTTGACAAATTTTCAGAAGAATGTGACATTCGACCATGATTGACCATGATTGACCACGGTTGACGATGATTCACAATGATTTACCATTGTTGACAAAAGTTGACCATGGTTCAATTTCATATTAAGACAATCTTTGTCTAGGAATATGAACCCTTAAATTAATAAACCCAAGGGATTGATATTATAAACCCAAGGGGTTAATACTAAAACCCCAAGGGATTATAAACCCAAGGGAATAATATTAAAACCAAGGGATTAATATTATAAACCCAAGGTATATAAGTACTAAGATAAATATTACAAACTCTAAAATAAACATGGTTAATTGTGGTTTACCATGGTTGATTTTCATATTGAGCTAATCTTTGCCACAATGCGATGTTGGACCATCATTGACCATGGTTGATCATGGTTGATTTTCATATTGAGACAATCTTTTTCGAAATGTGATGTTGGACCATGGTTGGCCATGGTAGACCTTGGTTGATTTTTATATTTACACAATCTTTCTCACAATGAGGCATTGGACCATGGTTGACCATCGTTGACGCTGATTATAAACCCAAAGGATTTTTATCAAACACTACTATTAATATTTTAAACCTTATGAATAATATTATAAGCTAGGAATATGAACCCTTGGCTTAATAAGTCCAAGGTATTAATATTATAAACCCAAGGGAATCATAAACCTAAGAGATTGATATTATAAACCCAACAAAATAATAAACCCAAGGGGTTAATACTAAAATCCCAAGTGATTATAAACCCAAGGTAAATAAACCCTAACATAAACATGATTAACTAAGATTTAGAAAGGTTGATTTTCATATTGAGACAATCTTTGTCACAATGTGACGTTGGACCATGGTTGATTTTCATAGACACAATGTGACATAGGATGATGGCTAACTATGATTTACCATGGTCTACAATGATGAAAATGGTTTACCATTCTTGACAATGTTTTACCATTGTTGACCATGGTTAATGATGATTAACAATGGTTCATTTTCATATTGAGACAATCTTTGTCACAATGTAACATTGGACCATGATTGACTAAGGTTGACCATGATTATAAACACAGGGGATTTATATTAAACCTAAGGATTAATATTATAAACCCTATGAATAAACCCAATAGTTTACCATTGTTGAGCATGGTTGAATATGCTTAACCATGGTTGATTTTTGTATTGAGACAATCCTTGTCATAATGTGACGTTGGACTACTATTGAAAATGATTATAAACCCAAGGGATTTATATTAAACCCTATGTATAATACTATAAACTCTATGAATAATATTATACCCAATGCATATGAACCCTTAGGTTAATAAACCCAATATATTGATATTATAAACCCAAGGGAATAGCAAACCCAAGGTGTTAATACTAAAATCCTAAAAGATTACAAACCGGAGTGAATAATATTAAACCCAAGGGATTAATATTATAAACTCAAGGTAAATAAACCCTAACATAAATATCATCATTGACCATGGTTGATTTTCATATTGAGACAATCTTTGCCACAATGCGATGATGCAACATGGTTGATCATGGACATTATATCCAAGGGACTAATATTATAATCTCAAGGTATACAAACCCTAAAATAAATATTATAAACCCTAAAATAAACATGGTTGAATAAAATAAATATGGCTAACTATGGTTAATATGGTTGGTCATGGTTGACTATTGTTTGGAGATTTATGAGATTTATATTAAACCCAAGTATTAATATTATGAACCATATGAATAATAGTACACCCTATGAATATGACCCCTTAGATTAATAAACCTAAGGGATTGATATTATAAATCCACAGGAGTAATAAACCCAAGGGATCAATACTAAACACCTAAGGTAATAATATTACACAAAAGGCATAAATATTATAAACCAAAGATATATCCACCCTAAGATAAATATTGTAAACCCTAAAATTATCATTATTGACCTTGGTTGATTTTCATATTGAGACAATCTTTGTCACAATGTGATGTTGCAACATGGTTGGCCATGGTTGACAATGATTTATTTTCATATGTAAACAATCTTTTGTCACAATGTAATGTTGGGCCATGGTTGATTTTCATATTGAGAAAATGGACCATTGAATACATTGATATCTACTCTGGATTTCTGTAAAATTCAGTGCAAATAATAACAGATATTGGTAGCCAGGGCAGTGGTTGTGGATTGAATAATTTGCATATGGAAATCTTGTATGAATATGAATTACATGAACCTCAGTACAATTGAATACACTGATATCAACTCCGCATTTTTTTAAAAATCGGTGCAAACAATAACAAATATGGGTAACAAGGGTTGTCGCCATGGATTGAATAATTTGCATATGGAAATGTTGTATTTATATTTAGTTTTCAATTAGAAAAGTTTGAAAAAGCCTGAAAGCATGGTTTTCCGTCACTTTCTTTGCTTTTAATCATTGATATTATGGTTGCTATTGAGATATCTATTATCTCCTCTAAAACAGGTGTAAATCTCTCTTCGAAGATCTGCATTTTCCAGTGACTAGTACTTTGGTTATGCTTATATTTTTCTGCTCTTGATTTATATATTCCTATGATCCACATTTATATGTTCGTGAATTTTAATAATAATAGTATGTTACAAGTGGAATTTATATTCTCTTATACAAAATGTTTTACAAAAGATATCCCAAAGAAATGCTACTAAATTGTTTGTATACAAATTATTTGAAGAAAAGTTTACTAACTTTACTTGTGTAGTGCTTTCCAAATTGTATGCAAAATGAAAATCAATTTTTTACAAGTGTGGTTAGGATAAATTTAGTAGGGGTATGTGACAAAGTGATCTCATCTGATCTAGGAGAGATTTGTAATGTCATGAATCTATGTTCATCTAATATGTTTATAGTATTTGAGTTTGTATTTTAACTTTTGAGACCCCATTTTCATAACTTGACATTGGACATCAGGCCGTTATAGTAGCTACCTTCTTCTACCTTAGTGTGGACCATGGATGGTAAGGGGGTATGTTGCAAAGTGGTATCATAGCTTCCAGGTTCAAACACTTCGACTAGATGGACTCTATCACATATGAAATGTAGAGCAAAGGTTCTACACTAGATCTTTGGAGATTAAAATTTTGGAACTTCGTATTATTTTGAGAATGATTGTTTCTTGCGTGCAAGTGGTTACTGTTTGTTGAATTTTGTTAGTGATTATTTACTACTTTCATATGTTTTTATGTGAAAGTATTTATATATATATATGAATATAATGATGTTACTTAAAGATTGATAGGAGTTGATCAACAAGATAAACGTGTAGAATGCCGATTAGATTTTCTAGAGCAGCCCAACAAGGATTGCAAAAGTTTATGACTCAACGATGCATTCAAAATCATGAAGGGGAATCTCTCAACTTAAATCCTGCTAGTTTATAATTTGATTTGATGTTTTGAGAAGTTGGCATAAGTTGATGAATAATAGCATATGCATAATAAAATGCAAGATATGAATTATTCTAGAGATGCATATCCATCAAATAGATATTAAATAATTATATTATAGATGTATGAAGGTATGTTAAGTGAATATAGTAATGGATGTGCATGCATAAAGACTCTTAGTCTATTGCCATAACATGAGTTTGATGACTAACAGTGGTTAATGATGAGTAGGTTGACAACATGATTGGGAAACCAATGAGAATATTGTATTCGACTTTAAGGAACCAAGGCTTGGAACACAAGGTGTTGATGAGAGAATGGAAAAAGTAGCAACTATGCGTGTTGATATGAATATTGTGACAAAATTGTGAGTGCATAGCTACCAATAAATTTTCTTCTCTAAGTATGTGTTCTAATAACTATTGAATATGGCCCTTGAACTTATGCACCCTTATTGTTTGAATGTTTGATTAAGTGCACGATATGAGTATGTTCTTATGAGATTGCATCTTGTTTTAAGATGATTGTACTAACACAATGTGTGTTGAGATAGCTGATATGCACATTAGTGCAAGTGAGTGCTAGTTGTGGCACCATAGATATTGATTATATATATCTATGGCTCAATTGTGTAAGAAGGTTCTAGTTGTAGCACTATGGTTGATAACTATGAGTTGATTTTAAACTATGTCATGGATGTTAGTCTTGGTAAAAGACTGATTTTAATTTGATGATGCTAGTCTTGGTAGAAGGATGATTTAAAAAAAAAAGTAATAGCCATGCTAGATTGTTTTTCTTGATTCTTGGAACATGTGGCTGACAGGAATTTGAGATGTGTGAAAAAGGTGATTTCTAGGGTTGAGAAACTACATGCAGAAGGGAGCTTTCTAGGGTTGATAAAATATATGCAAAATTTCGCATGTTGTGGGCTAATAAACTACTCATAGTGTGTTTGACGCAACTGATAAACCACCCATTACTATAAAATTTAGTTGTGCTTGACTAGCTGATAAACCACTCTATGTGCTTGTTGTGGGCTGATAAACCACTCATAGAGTGCTTGACACATTTGATAAGCCACTCATAGAGTGCTTGACACATTTGATAAGCCACTCATAGAGTGCTTGACACATTTGATAAACCACCCATTGTTATGAAATTCTATTGTGCTTGACTAGCTAATAAACCACTCATCACTGTGAAATTTTGTTGTGCTTGACTAGTTGATAAACCACCCAAGGTGCTTGTTGTAGGTTTGTAAGACACTCTCAGAGTGCTTGTCGCAATTGATAAACCACTTGTAATAAAAAAATATTGCGTGGAGTTTCCACAAGGTGCTTGCTAAGGAGGCTGCTAAACCACCCAAGGTGCTTACTATGGGTTGATAAACAACTCTCAAAGTGCTTTGCATGGCTGATAAACCACTTGTAATGAAAAAAATTGCATGGAGTTGCCACAGGGTGCTTTCCTTGAGGTTGATAAACCACGTCGAAGGCTAGTTGGGTCCATGGGAAATAATGGATAGTGAAATGTCAACCATGAAAGTGGCATAAATGAGGTTCTATAAACCTTGATATTATGTGATATGTATATGAATATGTGTCATATTCATGAAAATGATTGATTACTGAAGTTATGTTAAGCCATTGTATCTTATAGGTTCTTGTCAAGGATCATTCTTGGGGGAGAATGATGGTATGGATGGCATGAAAAGATTACCAATAGTATGAGGAATCAATTGAATAGGGAATGTTGAAGGATACATTAGCATAATGAAAACAATGCGATTTGTGGCATGTTGGGACAAACATGAATAAATGAAGAAACCACAAACCTATGATTTTGGTCAAGGATGCACACGATAAGGCGTGAGAAATACTGATATGAAAATTACTCGTGAATGATCTTAGTTAAATAATGAAGGTATTACAAAACCATGTGCTGGGGTGTGCCTATGTTATTTTAAGCAATGGATCGATAAGATTGCGAAATACACAGGCACTTGGAACGGTAAGAGAAACACAATAAGCAAATACAAAAAAACACAACAAATTTAATAAGGAGTTCACCCAATCCTCCTGGGCTACGTCTCCTGGTCCAGCCTTCAGTGGTGACCTTTCCTATTGTGTCTTAAAACAAATATTTTACAATAAGGATCTCAATTTGAGTCTCACTTAACAGAGAATTATCAGTAGGATTGTGCTTGGACCCCCCAAGTCTCTAAAGTACACAGACTCCCCTTATTGAAGCTCGACCTCAACTGGTCTCTGTGGTATGATTCTAATTTGGTATTCAATACCAGGTCTATACAGAGGACTTGCTTGAACCTCTCAAGCCTTCTCTGGAGTTCACAGGCTCTCAGACTCTCTCTATTATGTCTGCTCGATGCTGCCTCTACTCTGCAGGTCAGCTCGACTTCCCTGTTCTCTGCAATTCACTTCTTTTTCTCTACTTCTGTCCCCTCTACTCGTTGTCTGTCTATCGCTTAAAGCCAATCTGCTCTTTGACTGTTCGTTTCCTCTTCTCGGCTCTTTGGATCACCTGCCTCGATCCGTTGGAATTCCCCTGCTCTACGTCATCATCGTTGTGTAACATTGCACAGAGAGGTGGCCACTTGTTGCCTTACGAACTGAGTTTCAGTTTTCTTTAAACATTTGTTATTTCCATTACTCCAGGATTTGCCTACGAAACTGAATCTTTTGCCAGCTCATCGGTCATGCCGGACCTCAAATTTTTATGTTCCTCAGTCTATTTCCCCATCGAATCCAGTCGTCCATCGGGTTAATTCTCCGCCATTGATCTGGAGCCTCCATATCCTACAGTCTCCGTCTATATCGCGTGGGTAAGTTGCTTGACCGTTACTCACACGATGTAAGTCATTTTCTCTCTCATTCGCTGGACACACATCGCCCAGTGTGTGGCATCGCGCTTAACTCAGCCAAACACGCTTACCACTCAAAGTGCACACGATATCTTGCTGGTTTTGGGCACAGGACCTGCCTTCTGACGTTTTCCGCACAGTTTCCTATTTTCCTCGTGACTGAGCACTCGGGGCTTTCCTTCACTAAGAGTTTTTCCCTGCAATACACGATTTGCACTAATCGCATATCAGAAACTGCCTCTGTTTCTGGATCTGGGCTTCTGATTGCCAATTTGCGTCCATGTGCAGTCTCCATGGGCCAACGGTCAGCGCACTTTGACCGAGGGTCCTCGTTGTTCCGTGCTAAACACAAATTACCATTGTCCAGAAGTCATTTTTGATAAGCTCGTTATTCATAAAATTTTGAAGCCTGACATAATTTACAACAGTCATGGAAATGTTTAAGGATCCAATTTAGATCACAGACTTCCCACTGAAAAAGCTTTTGGACCACCAAAAGTTAGTTTTCAAGCATCGACTAAGTGAGGGTATAACTGTCTCACTTGTCCAAGCTCTATCCATTTTGCACTGCTTGGCTTTGAACCCTTGAGTCCAATCCTGAGGTACTCAACATCTCCCCTATGTGTTGTCCTCACCTTCCTGTCCATAACTGTGTCTTCCTGCAATTCATTGAGATATTCAGGTAATAGATCTTCAATAGAAGGCAATTGACTCTTCTCTTCGGGATCTTCAATTAATGAAGGTTCAAATAGTCTCAAGCTATCTGCATTAACCACTGAGTAGATGTGCATGTAAGCTAGTAAATCAAGGCAAAAAGCATTCTCACCAATTTTCTCAAGTATCTTGAAAGGTCCATACCTTATTGGCTTTAGCTTTTTACCTTCACGTTGCATTCTATCTTTGTTAATATACTACCAGAATTGATCACCAACTTGGAAACTATGCTCCATTCGATGCTTGTCATGCCTTGCCTTGTATTTGGCTTGGCTCTTTTCCAGCTGTTCCTGTACTGCCTGGTGAATCTCTTGGATTTGTTCAATGAACTTGGTTGCCTTCTCCACATCACTATCCATCAACTGCTATGTCTTTACCAAAGACAAAATCCAAGGGAGACCTTGGTGTGAAACCAAAATAGGTCTCAAAAGGAGATCTCTGTGTAGAAGAATGTTTTGTTCAATTGTAAGCATGTTGCACATAACACAAATGTTCATCCCAAAGTTTGGGATGCTTGCTGTAATAGCCTCTGAGCAACTGGATCACTTTCCTGTTGACTACTTCTGTTTGGTCATCTATTTGTGGATGAAAGGTTGTGCTTTTCTTCAGTTTGGTGTCCATTAGTTTCCACAGACTCAACCAAAACTTACCAACAAATTGGGTGTCTCGATCAGATACAATGGAAATGGGTAATCCAAAATGAACCCATACATGCTAAAAGAACAACTTTGCAGTTTGTTCAGTTGTAATCTATTTATTACAAGGTATCAAAATACACATTTTGTTGAACCTATCCACAA
>APFE030800168.1:178852-197831 GCA_000404065.3 Pinus taeda
TTTTTCACACTCTGTACTAATGCATACAATTCTTTATCATATGTTGGATAGTTAACTACTGCAGAATTAAATGTCTCATAATGATAACATATGGGTTTACCATGCTGTATCAACACTGCTCCCATGGCATAGTCACTGGCATTCGTTTGGATCTCAAATGGTCTTTGAAGATCAAGCAGTGCTAGTACTGGTGTTGTACTAATCTTTTCTTTCAAGGTGTCAAAGGCTTTCTGTTGTTTGCCTCCCCACTGAAAGACCTTGTTCAATCCTGTTAAAGCATGTAAGGGAGCTACAATTAAGGAAAAGTTAGAAATGAAGTTTCTCCAATATTTTGCTGCTCCTAAGAAGCTTCTGACTTCTGTAGCAGATTTGGGTTTAGGCCAGTTTACAATGACTGCCACCTTAGAGGGATCTATCTTCAATTCACCACCCCCTACTATATGACCCAGATAATTCAAAGATGTTTTTCCAAATTCGCATTTTGAGAGTTTAACATAAAGTTTTTCTCTTTTCAAAACATCTAGTGTCTACTTAACATGCTTTAAATGTTCTTCCCACGTTTTGCTAAATATAAGAATGTCATCCAGATATACAATAACAAAATCATTAAGAAAAGGTCTAAGTACATCATTCATTATTCTCATGAAAGTAACAGGAGCATTAGTTAAGCCAAAAGGCACAACCAGCCACTCATACAATCCCTGCTTTGTTTTGAAAGCAGTCTTCCATGCATCTTGTTCTGCAACTCTGACATGATGATATCCACTATGCAAGTCTAACTTGGAAAAATAAACAACTTCTTTCAATTGATCTAATAGGTCATCTATGCGAGGAAGGGGGTAACGATTTTTTATCATTATCTTATTCAGTGCTCAGTTATCAATGCACATTCTCCACGAGCCATCTTTCTTTCTCACCAAAATGATTGGAGACCCACATGGTGATGTGATAGATCTGATGAATCCCTTCTCGGGCAACTCCTGCACCTGCTTCTTGATTTTTGCATTCTCTAAAGTGGGCAACCTTTTATACCTGTGGCTGCAATGGTTGTTTCATCTCCTGAGTCCGACCCCAAATCTTTCTGAATAGCTGCAGTAGTCTTCTTCTTCTTGCCCTCGAACTTCTTAGGTCTCAACTTCGGATGTAGAATCCAACAATGCTCATCATCATTCCCATCCTTCTTACAGTGAGTGCATGAAGACTTGCTTTTTTGTGCAGTGTTTTCCTTCCTTTATTTCCATTTATGTTTTCTTTTCTCCTTATTCTTGCTTGCAATGGGCTTGGATGCTCCTCCAAATTCTGGGTTCCCATTCTTTCCTCTAGCTTCTAGATGTGTAGCTTGAACAGATACCTCATCTATACTAGTGGGATTGAACATGAGGATAGTGTGCCTCATGTAACTATGTAGACCACCTATGCACTTCAATAGAGTCTCGGGTGAGTCTAATGAAATTCCTAGAATCAAAGCTCTCTTCCTAAATTCTTGGGTGTAACCCTGTACACTTTGCCCTTTCAATTGGCGAAGAGTTTGCTGCATGTAAGCTAGTGGATAGAAATTCTTTTTTATTGCAGAAACAAATTCACTCCAGGCAGAAAGAATAATACCATGTTTCTTCATGTCAACTTGTGTCGTGCCTTCCCACCATACCAAGGTAGTGCCTCCAAGGCATAGGTTGGCCAGCTGAATCTTACTCTTGTCTGAGTCGATACTTTGCACTCTGCAATAAACATCAATTTGTCTGATCCAATTATCCAGCTTCTTTGCATTCAACTCTCCATCATCTATTGGTAAATCAAATTTAACATCTAATTTGATCAAGGATGTCTTCTTTTTATGTTCAGGGCTATTAGGAGGTGTGAGAAAGCTTTCCTCTTTCCCTATGCCTTTTGAGTGGTCATGGAGGAGAGACTCTTCTTCTCCTTTATCTTGCTTGGAGCCTGATGAGTCCTCATCTTTATGTTTCCTGAAGTCCCTATACATTTCCTCTACCATGGACCTCATGGCCAAGAAACTATCTATGAATTAAGGGTCTGGCGCCAAGGGACTTTCCTCTGACATTTTCTTCTAAGGATAGACTCTTCCAATTTTTGGGTTAGTCTCAACCAACTCTCCTTCTCCTAATTTAAGCTTTCATCTAGTTGCATTCAACAAAAAAATTAGCACAAGCTTGTCTAACCTTAAACAACCTAGAGCTCTGATACCACTTGATCTAAAAATCACTCATGAATGATCTTAGTTAATTAATGAAGGTATTACAGACCCATGTGCTGGGTTGTGCCCATGTTATTTTAAGCAACGGATCGATAAGATTGTGAAATACACAGGCACTTGGAACAGTAAGAGAAACACAGTAAGCAAATACAAAAAAACACAACAAATTTAATAAGGAGTTCACCTAATCCTCCTGGGCTACGTCTTCTGGTCTAGCCTTCAGTGGTGGCCTTTCCTATTGTGTCTTAAAGCAGAGATTTTATAATAAGGAGCTCAATTTGAGTCTCACTTAACAGAGAAAGATCAGTAGGATTGTGCTTGGACCCCCCAAGTCTCTAGAGTACACAGACTCCCCTTACTGAAGCTCGACCTCGACTGGTCTTTGTGGTATGAGTCCAATTTGGTACTCAATACCAGGTCTACATAGAGGAGTTGCTTGAACCTCTCAAGCTTTCCCTGGAGTTCACAAGATCTCAGACTCTCTCTGTTCTGTCTGCTCGATGCTACCTCTGCTCTGTAGGTTAGCTCAGCTTCCCTGTTCTCTGCAATTCACTTCTTTTTCTCTAATTCTATCCCCTCTGTTCTTTGTCTATTCGTGGCTTAAATCCAATATTCTCTTTGACTATTCGTTTCCTCTTCTCGGCTCTCTGGATCGTCTGCCTCGGTCCACGGGAATTCCCCTGTTCTGTCTGCTCGATGCTACCTCTGCTCTGTAGGTTAGCTCGGCTTCCCTATTCTCTGCAATTCACTTCTTTTTCTCTACTTCTATCCCCTCTGTTCTTTGTCTATTCGTGGCTTAAAGCCAATCTTCTCTCTGACTATTCGTTTCCTCTTCTCGGCTCTCTGGATCGTCTGCCTCGGTCCACGGGAACTCCCCTGCTTTGCATCATCATCGTTGTGTAACGCTGCACAGAGAGGTGGCCACTTATCACCTTACAAACTAAGTGTCAGTTTTCTTTAAATGGTCATTATTTCCATTACTCCAGGATTTGCCCGTGAAATTGATTCTTCTACCAGCTCATCGATCATGCCAAACCTAAAATTTTTATGTGCCTCAGTCTATTTCCCCGTAAAATCCGGTCATCCATGGGGTTAATTCTCCGCCATTGATCTGGAGCCCCCAGATACTACGGTCTCTGTCTATATTGCACGGGTAAGTTGCTCGACCATTACTCACGCGATGTAAGCAGTTTTCTCTCTCATCCGCTACTCACGCGTCGCCCGGTGTGTGGCATCACACTGAACTCGGCCAAACCCACTTACCGCTCGAAGTGCATGCGATATCCTGCCGGTTTTGGGCGCAAGACTCGCCTTCTGATGATTTCCGCATGGTTTCCTGTTTTCCTTGTGACCGAGAGCTCGGGGCTTTCCTTTAATGAGAGTTTTACCATGGAATATATGATTTGCACTAATCACGTATTAGAAATTGCCTCTATTTCTAGATCTGGGCTTTCGATTGCCAATTTGCATCCATGCACAGTCTCCATGGGCCAACGGTCAGCACACTTTGACCGAGGGTCCTCGTTATTTCATGCTGGCCACAAATTGCCATTGTCCAGAGGTCATTTATGATAAGCTCGTAATTCATAAGATTTTGAAGCCTGACATAATTTGAAATAGTCATGGAAATGTTTAAGGATCCAATTCAGATCAAATACACTAGAGGTAAGGTTGCCTGGTGTCTGTAGCTAGAAATAGTGTGGTCTCTAGATGCACACAATAAGGTGTGGGAAAGACCTAGAGGTAGGGTTTCATGGTAGACACAGTGTGGTCTCTGGATGTGCAATACTATTGTGTACATGTTTTATTGTGCCATGTATATTGTGTATGTGTTGTATTGTAACATCTGTACTCATTGTGTTGTATCAGGTGTATATGTAAATTTGTTGTGTTGTAAACTATGTATATGTGCATGTGATGTGTAGTGTTTTGGGACATACAAGTATGGGACTATCTGGGAAAATTTTAGGGCAGGTAGGCCACTCGATATTGGGGGCTTCCTGGGCCTGTGAAGGTGCGGGATACACCTATATTATTGTTGATAGAAGACTACCAAGGTTGGTATTGCCCATATTTGCGAGGTAGAGAATGGGCGTATATATCCCTATATCCCATATACATCCACCATTAGATTCTTTCTAGAGTGGGGCAACTAATCCAGTGTCAACTAATCTAGTGTGTGGTAATATATTTTCCATGCCATTAAGAACGCTTTTTTAGCTACACGATGCTCACCTGAACTGGCTTTGGTCAAAGAGAAGATAAGGCAATGGATGTTTGCCATAGTTGGATAATCAATCCAGTGTGTGTACGAGTTTGGAGAGAAGAGAAGGAAATGAATGCTTGCCATAGTTTGGAAATCAATCCAGTGTATGTACGAGAGGAAAGAAGGCCACTGAGTGTTTGCTCGGTTTCACAAACGACCCAGTGTGTGTAAAGTAAAGAGAAATCCAAAGATAAGTATCACCATTTCATTGATTTTTATTAATTTCCAAATTATGAACATTAATTGATATTGATTTATGATAGTTGGTTGAGCTAACTTGACTTGCTATGATAAGAAGAAAAATAAAATTGCAAGGTTTACATCAAGAATAAGTTGTTAATGAGGTATGATTTAAATGATTGTAATTTCCTTATGTTGAAACTCATGGAGATTTATGTTGTATGATGTAGGAAAGCATGGAATTGTCTGGTTTAGGTGGATGCACTTGGCTGCAAGGTGAATAACAACAACTTGAATATATCATAGTGCACGACGGTATGTTAATTAAAGATTTTAGGAACCGGACCATTGTAGGACACTAGCACCTAATGGTGTCTACTGATTTTCATGAAGCATGCTATGACCTATATGAAAATGTTGAGGAAGGGATATGCCTTAGTTATGAGACTCTTCCAATGTGAGGAAGCCTTGCCAAGGAATGGATCGCCAAAGGGACTGAGAAGCAGAGAAAGGGATGCCTGAACTTGGAAGGTGAGTGATTGCACAAAAGGGGGATCAAATCGTTTGAGGTACTAGGAAGCAGAGAAGGGGATTACGAAAAATGATATTGGTTTTTAAAGAATCATGAGCATGGCTAGTTGGAATCAGAAGCACATTGGGGTTGTTCTGCAAAGCAATGGGCTAGGAAATGTTTGCTAAATGAGCAAGAAGCACAAGGATAGTAGTGTTGGATATTAGAGGTAGGAAGCACTCCAAAAAAAGGAAAGCTAGTGAGTTGAAATTAGGTGCAATGGAAACACTTTGGACTTGATGAAGCCATCTGGGAGATGGTTGAACAAATTAGGGTGCAATGATAATATTTTGTTTGTTGAATAGGTGGACCTAACAACCATGTGTGAAGCTCATTTTTTTTTGTTTATGCTAATAAGAACATCGAGGATGATGTTCCTTTTAATGGGGTGGGGTTTGTGACACCCCTAGTACTTGTTCCCTTCAATTTTATAATAATGTAATGGCCTAAAGCATGGGACCACAAATCCATGATCTAAGAGGAAAGAAGAAAGATGAACCCAAGTGGGATTAGGTGGAACCTTAAATTAATTTTATAGTGTAAATAATGAGAAAAAAGAAAAGAAGAGGAAGAGTCCAAGAGAAACATGAAGAGACACACAAGAATGTTCCACGAGGAACATGGAGAGACATAAGAAAAATAATGTAAAATAATTTGAACAATGTTAGAGGGGTTGATCTGAAGAATTCAAGTTGGCTTTTGGTTGAATGAAAGAAGCTTGAGGACAAAATTGGAATTTTGGCAAGAAGCCAAAACTTGTGAATATGATTTCCAAAAAAGTTTGCTTAAAGAAATCCCCTTGGTATGTGGATCTCGCTTGGGGGTGACTGCTATAAGAGACATAGGTTGCATCTAGTCTATGGTTGGTGGAAAATATAAGTCCCACCTTCAGTCTCAATCGTTGTTAAAATCTCATTAATTGTTATTAATTTGAGTTGTGAATATGATGCTTAGTTCTATATTGAAATTAATGTTTGGTTCTGTGATAACTTTGCATGGTTGTAGGAAACTGTTGCAAGGAATTCAATATGAAAAATGTCTTGATTGATCTATGAATTATATTTAAATCCTACCTTGAGGTTGTAAGAAATATGTATTGGTTTTTATGTGAAAGTTAATATGCATATGTGGACATATAGGGTTTGATGAGTACAATTGTTTTCATTTCTATAATAACTTTTCTTTTGTTAGGTTTTAGAATCTGAAAAAGTTTTCCACATTGAGGGGAAATTCCACTGATAATGTGGTAAAAATTTCATTGATTCAGTCACAATATTTTAGGAAATATGATATGAGAAAGACGAGATTCCTAAATGCATATTTAAACATGCCATGTTGGAATTTATTCCATAACTTATTTTCTGTTAGGTTCCAAAACTTGAAAAAATTTTCACATTGAGGGGAAATCTCACTGATTATGTGGTATAAATTTCAGATATTGGGTCACAACATTTTAGGAGATATGTGCTGAGGAATTTGAGCCTCCTGAATGCTCCTAAAATAATGCATCAAACAACTCATGTTGGAATTTATGTTATAAATGTTTTTCTGGGGGGTCCTAGAAGCTTGAAATCCGTCCATATTGAGGATAAATAACACAGATCATGTGGTAAACATTTCAGATATTGGGTCACAATATTTTAGGATATATGAGAAGAGTAAGTGGAGCTTCTTAAATGCTCCTAGAATTGTGTACCAAATAGGTTATGTTGGTATTTCTGTTATAACTTTTCATCTATGACATTCAAGAAGTTGAAACTTGAACCATAGTGAGAGAAATTCCCAATGATCATCTATTTCAGTTTCCATAAATTGTGCTACTACAATTTTGGAGATATGCACTGAATCATTTTTTATATTAGTTTGGATGCAAAGTGTTTGATGAAATGCTTAAATGGTTCAATGATTCATTGCATACAAAATGTTTGATGAAATGCCCCAATGAAAATGTTGTGTTGTGGTTGGGGATAACATTGTTGATTAATATTATTGTTGTAGCTAATATATGCTTATTTGTGTGCAAAGAATTTATTAGATTAGTTTGCACACTAAGTGTTTGAAGAAATGCTCAAATTGTTCAATTATTCATTGCATACAAATTGTTTGATGAAATGCCCCAATGAGTATGTTGTTTTGTGGTTGGGGATGGTATTTCTGTGTAATAGTAATGTTGTAGCTGATATATGTTTTATTGTATGAAAGGAATTCACTATATTAGTTTGCATGCAAAGTGTTTGAAGAAATTCTTAAATGCAAATGTAATAGTATAGTCATTGTTTGAAAAAATGTAATAGTATAATAGTAATTGTTTGAAGAAAATGTTGTTTTGTGGATGAGATAGTATTGTTGTGTGATAATATTGGTGCATCTGAACTATGCCTATTTTCATGCAAATAATTTGCAAAGTTGCTTGTAAGGAATTTGAAAAGTTCTATGCAAAGAAATGGAAAAGTGGCACGATTAAGCGACATGTTTTTTAGTGAATATGTTACAAGTGGAATAAGTGCAACGTTTTTTTTTATTATTTAATCTCATACAAAATGTTTGGTAAAAGATACACAAGAGAAATGCTACTAAATTGTTTGTATACAAAATATTTGAGGAAAGGTTTACTTGCAAAGTGCTTTTCCAATTGTATGAGAAATGAAAATCAAGTTTTTGCAAGTGTGGTTAGGATAAATTTTGTAGGGGTATGTGACAAAGTGATCTCATGTGATCTAGGAGAGATTTATAATGTCGTGAATCTCTACTCATCTAATATGTTTATAATTGTAAATTTGAGTTTGCATTGTTAACTTTTGAGACCCCATTTCCATAACTGGACATTGAAAATCGGGCCATTATAGTAGCTCCTCCCTTCTACCTTAGAGTGGACCATGGGTGGTAAGGGGGTATGTTACAACCTTGATATCTAGGGCTTGGTATCAACAAAAACTTGATGACCAATCTACCTTGAACAAAGTATAACTGGCCTACTTTTTTTAGTGCACATCCACAATTCTTTCGTTCCATGTACCTTAAAAACTTTTAGTAGTCCTTTTCCTTCCAATCTGCAACTCCTCAATTTTCCACTATCAACGAACATTGCTCCTTTAGGTCACTGAACTTTGGCCCAATCAATATGCCCTCTAGCTTCTCCTTTTTCCTTCAAGGAATCCAACACATAGGGTCTTCAAGAACGCTTCCCATGTCTAACACATTGCTACTCAAGGATGAAAAACCTGAGGGCTTTGGAGGCTACCCTCTTATCACTAAATAGACCCATGCTCTTCACTAAACTAGGGCTTGTCAACTAGCCCTCTTGGCTTCCCTTATCCCTTCAAAGGATCAACCCTTAGGCTCCAAAACTTCTTCCCTCCTAACAACCTTGTAATCCTTCAAAATGAACTGCACTTTGGGCTCAAATAACAACTTCTAATAATCCTCCACTTATTTAAGATGCCATCAAATATGTCCAATCTAAACACATTAACCTAGAAAACACCAATCTTGGAAGGACACAACATACCTCTATTTGGATGACCTTTTATGCCCTTGAAATATTCTCGTCCTTTGCATTGTACCTTGAGTTTTCTTGTCCCTGGTTAGGGCATCTGATAGTCCATATCATGTCTAATTTTTCCCTCAAAACCTCCTTGAATATTGTGTTCTTCCTCCACTTCAAACCTTCCACTCCTCCATTGTTTCTCTAGATGATTGCGGCTCAAGTTTAACTACCTTCTTGGCCTCTTGACCTTCCAAGACAAAGATCCATCCACATGTAATTGCATAGAACATCCTACAACCTGAACAAAGAAAGAGTACCCTATACTTTCACATAAAACTTGCCCAGAATTGTCCTTTAACCATTTGACAAGCTCCTACCTAACTTTCTCTTTGCCAAATTACAGAAAAGGATACAAACTTGACTCCTTCTTCACTTGGAAAGGCTCCTCTAGGCTACAACTCCCTTGGTTTTCCTTCACTTTATGATGTTTCTTCTTATGATGTTTGGAGAGATCAAACGATTCTCTTCTATTTATATGTTCTTAGGATGCAACAACTAGCCCTTTCTAGGGCATTCCTAAAGTCAAGCAGACCTTAACTTTATGTCAATTAGCCCACTACATACAAATAAGAAATTATTTTCTCTCATTCGATCACATATTCCATGGCTACCATAGTTTCCCCTTGTTCAATTAAGGGTGCCAAACATGCAACAATGGTCAAACCTCAAAAATACATCTTGGTTTCACATCCACAACTTTGGGTGCAAAACCCACTACTTGGGTACTTCTCCCACAAAGTTCTTTTGTTGTGCCAACTCACACAAACCTAATACCCAGGGTTGTGGAGTACCTCCCAAGCTACAAAAATATACACTCCCTCTTAGCGAGGGAGGTACTTCCACACTAAGAAGTATCTTGTCGTCATCATCATTGTTGGCAACAATATCCCAACTCATAACATTCACCACTCCAACATACCTTGTAGAATGAACATTGTTCATCTTAGTAGTGTCTCTACAATGATAAGCCTCTTGCTTCTTTTCTCCTAAAATGATTTCAGTCCATCCCGAGGTTCCTTCTTTCCATTTGTAAAAGTACCCTTACTCCCCACTGATCACACACTCTTCTTGGGCTACACATTCTCCCTTTTAACCTACATACTCCCACTAGAACGTGGCTCCCTCTGAGCCTCTAGAACCTGCACCTGCTTTTGCTTTTCATGATCTATAAGCTTTCCCATCAACTGGTATAGACCATATTTCCTAACTTTGATGACCACTCTAGTAGAGTTACAACCTTTCGGCCTGAGCTTCTCTTTCTCATCCTAGAAAATCACGTCAAACCCCTTTTTCTCGATCACTGAGACAAACAACACATTATATTTGAGCTCCACTAATGTACTTTCATCTTGAACTCACATAAGCTGACCTGAATCCATCTTGAAAGGCATGAAACCTAATCCTCTGGTCTCTTTTTGACTCTTGTCACCCACCATCATGTGAAACTTCAATTCCCACTGAGTTAGAGTTTCGAACACATCATGGAAACCCATCATATTCTTTGATGCACCACTGTCCACATACCATGTAGTCCCGTCGATGGAACCTTTAGAGAAAGAGATACCAGAGAAAACTCCTCGCTCTCTAATATTCTTGAGAGTTCATCCAACTCAGAAAATGTAGCTACACCTACTATCTCATTCCCCTTCTTCTTCTCATTATCTCCTTCTTCTTCTTCAGACACTTTTTCGAATAATGACCATTTTGTCGTAGTTGAAACACTTTAGCTTACTCAATTCCTTCTACAACTTTCCCTTCACTCTCCCTACAAGAGCCACATTATCATATAAAATATTCTTCTTCATATGAAGGTCCTCGTCTTGTCATTCCTTCTGAATGAAGTAATTCCACAACCTGTTCTAGTCTAGTAGCTTCAATCAAGTGACAAATCCTTTGATGAAGGGTTTCCATTCCTTAGTGAACCCTTTCAAATAAATCCTCACCATCTCAAAATCTGTAACAGTCTCACCGATGGTGACAAGCTCATCTCAAACGCGAGACAATCTCATCAGATACAACACCATCACTTCTCCATCCAACATCTTGGTGCTCTTCAAGTTTTCCTTCAATACCAACAACTGGTTCTCGTTCTTGTTCTAGAACAAATCCTAAAGAGCTTTCCACATCTCATAGGAATTTCTCTTCCTCAAAAGATGAGGTATCAAATGATCCTTGAAACTGTCTAGGATGATAAGATTGGCCTTCATATCCAGCTCCTCATACATTTCCAACTCCTTAGGTCCATTAAGTTTCTTGATCTCTTTAACACCAAAATCAAATTTCTTGTTGACCATCAAAACCAACTTTATCCTTTCCTTCTACAGACTATAGTTAGACAACCCATCCAACCTGTCCTCATATCACAGACCCACCGACAACTTCTTCGTTGCTATTATTCCTTCAACAACAATGGAACCAACTCCCTCTTGATATGTATGTTGTGTTGTGCACACTTTGATTCCATGGCCATTCAAACTAGCTCTGATAACATGTTCATTCTCCACGAAACTCAAGAATCTAGTTTGGGTCTTAAAATCTCAAACACAAACACACTCAATTTCCACAACACTTCTACTTTGCATAATGAAAAACAATAATAGTGAATCAACTAGTACACAACACAAATTTTCAACCCAAATTCGTTATATTACAAATATTTAATACAAAATTCTAAGGCCCCGTACCAGGGATCATGGCCCTTACAATCAACCCTGATATAAGACAACTAGGGCTTTTTATCAACAACAACTTTATGACCAATATACCCTAAAAAAAGTACAATTGACCTACTTCTGTCAGTGCACATCCACAGTCCTTGCAGTCCACATACCTTGAACACTTCTAACAGTCCTTTTCCTTCTAATTTTCAGCTCCTCAATTTTCCACTATTAATGAACACTTCTCCTTTAGGTCACTAAAATTTAACCCAATTAATATGCCCTCTAGCTACTCCTTTCTTCAAGGACTCCAACACATAGGGTCTTCAACAACGTTGGCTGCTTATGCCACACTATTGCTCAAGGATGACTGACCTTAGGGATTTGGAGGCTAACCTCTTATCACTGAATAGACCCTTTCTCTTTAATGAACTAGATCTTATCAACTAGACCTCTTGGTTTCCTTTTATCCCTTTAAAGGATCTACCCTTAGGCTCCAAAAAGCATGCACTCCTGATAGCCTTGTAGTCCTTCACAATGGACTATACTTAGGGCTCAAATAACAAATTCTAACAATCCTCCACTTCTATACTTAAGTTGCAATCAAATCTATCCAATCTAGACACATCAACCTATAAAATACCAGTCTTGGAAGGACACAACATACCTTTATTTGGATGAACTTTTCTTCCTTTTAAATCTCCTCATCTTGTGCATTGTACCCTGAGTTTTCTTGGCCCTGGTTAGGGCCCATGACAATCCACGTTAGCCCTAAATTATTCCCTCAAAACCTCCTTGAATCCTATGTTCTTCCTGCACTTCAAACCTTCCACTCTTGCATTTTTTCTCTAGATGATTGCAACCTAGGTTTAGCTACCTTCTAGGCCTCTTGACCCTCCAAGACAGATATATTTCCACCTGCAATTTCATAGAACAAATTTTGGCATGTACAGAGAAAGTGCATTCTATACTTGCACAAAAACCCTGCCCAAACTTGTCCTCAAACCATTCATCCAACTCCTGCCTAACCTGGTCCTTTCCCAATCATATAAAAATACACAAACTCAACTCATTCTTCACTTGGAAAGGATCCTCTAGGTTTTGCCTCCCTTTGTTTTCCTTCACTATATAATTCTTTCTCTTATGATGTGTGGAGAGATCAAATGAGGATCTTCTATTTATATGTTCTTAGGGTGCAACATCTAGCCCTTTCTTGGAAACTCCTAAGCCGACCTTAACTGTGTACCAATTATCCCACTACATACACATAAAAAATATTTTCTCTCATTCGATCACATCTTCCATGGTTGCCTTAGTTTCCCCTTGCTCCATTAAGGGTACCACACATGCAAAAATGGTCAAACCTCCAAAATAGCTCTTGGTTTTGTGCCCACAACTTTGGTTGCAAAACCCATTGCTTGGATACTTCACCCACAGTGCTTTTGTGGTGCCAATTCACACAAACCCAACACCCAGGGTTGTGGAGTATAAAAATCAATACACTTTGGGACACCAAGGAGCATCCATTTGAATAGGGAAACAATATTTCTCAATGAATTTTTGACTACATTATGGAAGAATATGGACACAAATTTGAAGAGGTATAAAACATTCCATCCATAGACAAATGGGTAAAAAAAAGTCGTGAATATGACTTTGGTACAACTTTTGAGGGGTTACACTCAGAAGCATAAAAATACTTGGGATGAAAATTTGGTCGATATACAACACTCTTATAAATAGAGTAGCCCACACTTCCACTAGTAATTTCTAATTTGAAACTTGTTTTGGATGTTTTCCACCTTCACCTTTGAATATTACATATGGACAACAAGGAGGAGTGAGGGAGGATCTCATAGAGAATGCTTTTATGGAAAATAAATTTGTTGAGAAGGTCAAACATATCCATCTGCAAGTACATGAGAATTTGAAGAAGTAATGGGAAAAGTACAAGGCCAGGCATGATCAACACAAAATATAGAAGCTATTCAAGGTAGAAGACAAAATATGGTTACAGTTGAATAAGAGAGGCTATAAGGTCTTGGTAAAAAAATCAAGGCTCTCCAATCTAGTCCTTTTGAGACACTAAAAAAGGTGGGTGAAAAATACTATAGAATTATTCTAACCCCCATACATGCACATTTACTTAGTGGTGAATGTGGAAAACTCAAATTGTATGAGCTAGATCAAGAAGAGGAGTAGTTCCTACCTTTAATAGATGATTTAGCACCAAATTCTCATGAAAAGTTTAAAGAGGATATCATTTTGCAGCAGAGGTCCAAATCTATGAGATAGAGGTATCATGACCTTTGGGAGATTGGGTTGAAAGGACAACTTCCATGCAAAGCTAAATGGTACTCTAAGGAGAAGCTAGAGGGAAATTTTCCTCACCACACTCCATAAAATCTTTTGGGACCAAAATCCTTCAAAAATGGAGAGTTATCATCAAGATTAGATCATTATATTTTTTGTCATCCATATTGATGCTTTAAGGATGGAAAAATCAAAGAAATCAACTTACAGGAGTAGTTTTAGTGACGGGACTCAGTTTGGAGAATTGAGGCCAAAAACAATTTGAGGCCAATTGGAGGCCTTAAATGATGTTTCATTGGGGTAAAAATTTTCCTCTTAAGAGTGGCACCCCCTAGCATTATTTTATGTTTGAAGAGATTTCCAATGGTGCAAAAATATTCACACCAATTAGAGTTTGGTTACAAAAATTATACTTCTCAATAGTTGATCTATAATGATTCACTGCCACAATTCAAGAGGATGCCACGTCAACCCCTATTTCTCATAAAAAAGAGCTAGCCATGTGGTCCCTATGAAGAAGACTCTAGAAGGTTTGAGTTGTAACTCATATTGTGAGTTAAAGGGGTTAAACTTAACCACTAGTTGGCTACCAAGTTTTGTCATAGCCAAGCCACTATGATGAAAAGGGGTCACACTCTATTTGCTTACATTTTGTTCCATAGTAGAGTAGAGTAGTTGAGTGTGGATAGAGAAAACACATAATAGGTGGGTTTTTGTGTTTGTAGAGCCCACTGGCCATTATCTCGAGCAATTCCATACAGAGTGTCTTCTCCTTTATACTTGCATCATTTCGATTCCATCCTCACCTTGCATTTGGATTTTCTCCTGAAAGGGTTTCCTAGGTCATATATCAATGTTATAGTGATTGTTTTTACTTTTTCTCTATTTTTTGAATTTTATTTATTGCATGCATAAATACAAAATCAATAATAATAGATCTCAAATCTGAAGGAATTTAGCCTTCATAGTATATATTTCATTTGTAGCTTCATGTTCCGGATTATCCACAGTTTTCATTTCAGTCTGTCGACGTTTCGAACCCCAACGGGGGTCCATCATCAGGACGCTTCGGAATGATAGAAAGATTTGAATGAAAGATTTCATATTATTTTATTAGATCTATTATGATGAACTGTCAAATGAAATATCCACGACAACTTAGGGATCATGTGGACATGCCTGGTGTTTAGGCCTCAGCCACCCTCCTTAATTTCTTTGAAATTATGGGGCCCTCCAAGTAAATATTGCTAATATTGCTTTAGGGATGCTTTACTTTTTCTAATTTTGGGTGATTTTTCGTTATATATATATGTGTGTGTGTGTGTTAGTTTTCATTTAATGGTTCCATTGCTTTTATTTTGCTTCCAACTTTCCAACTGTTCAAATTTTGCTTGATTCCATTGCACAATTTGAAATATATCATTGGTCAAAATTTGGTCATTTTTTTACCATGCGTGTATTAAAATATGTAAATATGTATTTTATAACATTTTATGAAATTGTATAATTTAAATCAATGTAAATATGAAAATAATTTTTTATTAATTTATTTAACTTTACTTAATCAAGTTAATTATTGCATAATTAATTAAGTTAATTAAATTAAATTAATAGAAGTTAATTAAATTAATTTAGCTAAAATTTTAAATTAATTAATTTGTAAATATAATTTTAATTACACTGAAGGTGTTCTATAAGCGCGTGTTCACCCACTGACCTTCGTCATTTATCAATATCGAATTCGATGATGACACGTATCGCCAATTGCACACTATGCAATCCTTCCATGGCTTTTCCTATTTCTGCGACCATAGCAATATTAATGCGGTCTGACATGGGCTGATATAAGACGATACAACACGCCGCTATTTTTTTTTCTCTCTCATCACCTAGCGGCGTGTTGTATGGTATTATATCGGCCCCATGTCAGACCACATTAATATTGCTATGGTCGCAGACATAGGAGTCGCCTCCTTCCATGGCTTTCATATTTGATTCATCTACCATCAATGGTTCGCCACATAATCCAAGACTTTTGCTCCTCTTTGTAACATTTCTTCTTCTATTCGCTCACACGTTGTGCCATTAACAATCGCATGGCCAGTCAGGAGCCCCCAGCTTAGTAAGTCAAATATGTCTGCGAGCTCTATCGGTCATGAGCATTGGTATGCTTCAACTATTGAGTCTGTTTTGAGTGAGGAAGAAGTGCTGAGTATTTTGTATATTGTATAATTATGATGATGCGTTTCATGGTTTCACTGCTTCGCTCAATGCTGTGCAAGACGAGGCTCTGGAAAAAAATACATGGGATTTTAAGAATTTATCTAGAGACTACATATGAGTTTCATGTGAACGACTCTGTGAAGGATTCGATAATGAACTACTTTTTCCCTGTTGCACCATAATTCGAGTCATTTTATGAAAAATATAAGAAGCTTGAAAAAATGATACCACAAATAGCTCGACCACCTCCCAACTGAACCACATTGCCACACCATCCAGGAACTACTAGTTTCAGATACCACTAGAAGGTATGGACCTTTTATCTAAATGATACCACAAATAGCTCGACCACCTCCCAACTGAACTACATTGCCACACCATCCAGGAACTACTAGTTTCAGATACCACTAGAAGGTATGGACCTTTTATCTCTCATCCTTACTTTAGATGCGTTGATGCTCATTCTGGGACTTATGAATTTATCTTTTTTTTCAGAGGGGAAATCCCCACGAAGCTTTATATTACATCATAATACAATATATTACAACATGATACAATCAGTACATATGTTGCCTCAACCGACAGCAACTCAGCAAATCCATACAATTGAGTACAGCAACCTGACATGTAAATACCTGTTTAAAAAGCGAGTGAGGAGGGCAATATTGCACCGTCCCAACCACCCAGGACAGTGAAAGCACAAAATTCCAGAATTCTAATTTTCCAAAAATTTCAATACTCAATTCAAAATAAATGTTTGTTCGCATTTATATATGGCAAATTGAAAAGAAATAATAGTAAAATAAACATATTATGATATAATGTATATATTTAAAATTTAACAACAAACAAAAACCCTTACAGTTGATACGAGAGTTCAACATATTTGCTAAGGTTTCTACTAAAGATTTTCCTTACCTGCAAGTCTTGTACTTCTCTATGGCACGTCCATTCTTCACTTCTATTTATCCCTCTTAACAGTAGTCTCATAGAGACCAAACCATCCTCTATTTAAAAATCCCTCGAGAGACTATGTATGAGCTTGTTATGACTCGGAGCTCGAAGTTTATGGGGTTGGAATCGACTGAATCAGGGCTCTAGCCTTAGAAGGCTAATTTTTGCCATAATGTTGTGGTTGGGGTTTTAGACACTGGTGTTTGACCTAAGAACCAAAGCTTCAACGATCATTGATTGGGACTCGTGTTGGTTCATTAGAAAGGCGCTTAGGAATTTGCAGCATAGTTTAATGTTTCTCATTGTAATAAGAAGCTCATTGGCACCTGGTTTCCACGCAATACTCAACTCCTCTCAGCAATCAAGCAAACTTATAATTACCTACCTTTGGATGATTGGGTCAAACTGTCCATCAATAGCTTCTACAATTAGACTGGTGTCACCTACGACCCAAAGAATCGAAAAAACATAGTAGCTTTGAATCTGCAAAAGAAGAACATCTCCAATCCAAAGAATTAGGCGACCTCCACCCCTTGGCATTGCTCAACCTTTCCTACAATAGGTACTAGGGCTCCATTCCTTTTTCCCTCTTTGGATGACCTAATTCCACACTATCAACTCTCTAGCTTACAAGTAACCATATCATCGACACCTTTCCTACCAACCTTTTCAATTCCACTATTGTGAGGTATCTCGACTTCTCGTACAACTACCTTACAGGGTTCATTTCTCCTCGACTTGGATTGCTATCCAATCTCTACCATATGAACCTCCACCAAAACAATGTTGAGGGTTTGACATAATGAACTGTTTTTGTTACAAAGGGAAAACCAAAAGTTGAAGTACAATTAGATGATGAATGTGACACCTCGCAAAGAAGAAGAAGTTGGTTGAGGTAAATTTATTGCCATAGTCTAATTAGCTAGAGGAATTGCCCGGAAAGTTATGGAAATTCTGGGTATATTTAGAAAAAATCCGGCAATGATTTTTATGTATTTTGGATATTTTTGATGGCGCTGAATCCATTTCCACCTTGATGGTGCTGAATCCATTTTCACCATCAAAAACACAATTCAAGTATTCTACAAGATTTTTTGAAATTTTTTTGCCTAGATTCCAACCACTTTTGACCGTCCAACCAATTCCTCCAGATGACTCCAAATTCATTATTCACCAACTATTTCAAACCAACGACCACTTAGCCAGTCTGTCCTACAATAAAAACTATGACCCTTAAGAACTATAATAATGATAAAAAAATATAATAGTTTATATGTTAGGCTTGATATGTCATGTTTGGTGGATTTTGTTGGGACTTCCGACCATCAAGACCTTGCTTTTATTGCATATGATTTTTCTTGTGTGTCGAGGATTCTTTATCCAATAACTTGGATAGTTGAGTTGGTTTTCCCAACCTTCTTCCATTATTAGGGTGGAGCTTTCAAGCGGTTAGGAGTCGTCTAATGAGGCAGAGGAATTGCTCAGACGGTCAAAAGTGGCTGGAATCCGGGCAAAAAAAATTCAAAAAATCTTGTGGAGGGAGTGTTTGAATCGTGTTTTTGATAGTGGAAATGGATTCGACACCATCAAAAACGTCTAGGACACCTAAAATTTTGAAGTTTAACAACTATAATTTGGATTTACAAAAATCATTGCCAAATTTTCTCTAAATATGACTAGAATTTCCATAGCTTTCTGGGCAACTCCTTCGCCTCATTAAACTACGCGTTTTAGTTATGCTAGATTATGTTTTTTATTGGATGTAATAGTGAGTTGGGAGATCATGTTTTTCAAATTGGATTTTGTTTTGAAAATCTTAAATATATGTTCAATCACTAGTGTTGGAAACATATTTTCATTAAGAAATAATATTGAGCTACTCTACAACACTTATTTTAAATGAATTTTTAATTTTACATACAATACATTTACATATAATCAAAATGTTATCTCTTTCTCTTCAATGTCCCCTTCTCTTACTTACTTCAGAGTATGCTAGTTATTAAATTAATTTTGGTAATTTAAACAATTATTAATTTAATTTTAATTTAATCAT
>APFE030800168.1:199171-210913 GCA_000404065.3 Pinus taeda
ATAAAAAATATTACAAAACCACTGAACGTCAACCTGGGAGTTTCGTCGCGGGGATTTTGTTTGGAGCTCTATCGAAGCCCATCCAGATGAAACTCACCGGGAGACGTTGAGAACCAAACATGTCACACACGGAAGGGGCACAAAGCTTATAACATAAACGGGGCATTGAATATAACCCAAGGTATTGGTTTTTTTTAAATATAACCCAAGGTATTGTTTTTTTTTAAATAAAAGAGGTGGACCCGTACCTCTTTCCTCCTCCACTCACCTACGTTGGACTCACTCCACCATTATAATTTTAACTGTACCCCTTTTTATATATTTTAAATTTTATATATAGTGGTTTGTTTTATTTAAAATTATATTATATTATTATTATTATTAATTTATTTAACAAAAATTGTTTCTAGAAATTCGTTTAAACAGATTTGGAATTTTAATTTTAGATAGGGATCTCTTGAGTGATATTGCACCAAATGAGGCATATGAGGGCTTGTTGGCAAGTTATTTTAGAGGAGAAAAATCTACCAACGGTTATTTGACCAAATATGGCCATTTACTAACCCAAAAAATTACTAGAAATCAAGGTTACAAATTTGCAACCAAATGAGATATTTTAAGTTTGTTTTGGGTAAATCACATTTCCTAAGAAGTTTTGTCATTATCAATTCATTTAAGATTACTCTTCTAGATAAATCTCAATAGGGAGCAATGAAAAGCATGGATTTTATTTATTAAATGAAGTTTTAGTTTGTTTGTTTGTTTTGACAAATTTGAGAATTTGGCTTTTGTCTTCATTTCTAATTGGTTTTTAGTTTTAATTTTGTTATTTTTGCATAGTTTGTTCAAGGGGATCGTGATGTGGAGTCTTTCAATAATAGGATTGGAACAAATAGAAGAGAAAATAGGGATCTTTACAATGCTAAAAAGAGAGATCAAAACTGCTTTGAAACAGATTCCTTTTTTGGGGATTTAATTTGTAAATTATAAATATGAGCTTGTTGACGGTGTTGGACCTGCCAACATGTCAAGGGGATCTTCCTGGTAAGAAGTCCCAATTAGACCTCATACCGTTTGGTGTAGGATTCCTAGCAGTGGGTCGTAAGATAGTGCCTTGACCGTGGTGTCGCACAGAGGCAAGTATAATAACTCTATCAGCAGCAAGGGTATGACTGATGCAGTGAGTCAAGGAAGGTGTATGAGAGGTTCCAACACTTCGAAGGGGGAAGTAGGTGAAGGTGAGTTCCAGGTTGAAAGGGATCAGTCCCAACTTGGCTAGGAACACACAACACAAAGGACATGCACAACTTCCGGCGGACCAGTCCACTCGGATGTGGCAGTCACATCATACAAGGTAAGGTAACACGTACAACACTCACAGATCAGTCTCAGACAAGTTTGATGGTTGTTATAGAAAGGTTTAAGTGAAAGGTATGTCTGATGTCTAGAAGAGCAGTCGACATGGACAGTGACAACATTAACAACATATGTAACGCATTAACAACAAGATTCATATAATTTCATTTGAATCAGTTCATACACAAGTATGTAAGTTAAATAAAACATATCATTAAAGCAACCGTATCAACCCAACTATAATAACAACATATGCATGAAAATGTGTTGGCTCTTATTATATAAATAAGTGTAAGTCACAATCATACAATACATCCATGTAAACCTGTTAGCCCCAACAGTGGAATGTTACAGCCACATCTGCCTACTCCTCCAAAGAGATGTACTAGCTTCGTGCAGTGGAGATGCCAAGGCGCATTACAACATTGTCCAAGCCTTCTTCAAAATAGTCTTAGCAGAAGCTTGGATGACCAAAAGCCTCTACATTGAGTTATGAGGGACTATTTATAGCAAAGGGTGGGGCTTGACATTCCCCTTTGTGATAGTTCAACTACCCTCATGACTCTTCACCTACTCTATCACTGTTACATCCAACCATTGACACTTGACTTACACTTGACATGACTCAACATTACAATGCACATGTACTCATGTGAGACAACATGGCTTGAGAAAGCCTTGCAAGACATCACTAGCACTCGGTCTGCTATGATGAGACTAACTCTTTGACATGCTTGTGATGATGAAGGTGGTGAGCTGATGTGAAGCTTGGTCATCTGTGGTGGTGTGTATGCACCTTATGGTGACATCTTGCTGAAGCGAACTCTTGCCTCTGTTGCAACCGGTGCATTGGTTCGGCCCCTTCATCCAACTCGTCTGCTAACATACACATGGTCTTCTCGGGTGCAACTGAATCGACAAGATACTGATGCATAGTGTCTGTGTTGATCTTCAAGTGTGTGTTGGCGGTCATGCACGTCAACTTGTCGAAGTACATGTTCAACTCCAGTTGGACTTTCTTCTTGTCTTCGCCTTGGTGAATGTGTGAATGGGTTGGATTGCATGCGTGCGCACAATGACATGCATGTCGTTGAATCCCTTACATGCGATCACCAACAATTCTCACCATGTCTGCTTTGTGTTAGCTGCTGGGATGGATCTTTAACTTGTACGGATGCAGTTTCATCTGTGAGTGCACGATGTGCCCACTTTTGTTCCTGATCCTGCTGCAACTCATTCGTCTATTTATGCAACTTCATGTTCTTCCTTGAGTTGTTGCTTCAACACATGCAACTCCTTCTTTGTTCCATTCTCTATCTTTGCAAGATCTTCATGTTGTGCCGTCACCTCATAGTCAGAGTCTCCAAAGTTGCTTTCATCATCAATGGATCTGCTTGAGCTTGCAACCTTGTTCCGCCTCCATGTTGTCAGCAACCCTCCTCTTGCATTCGTTGCATTTGGTATGTTGTCTTCAGCTGCTCGTTGTGATGTTGCTGCTATCATATCTTGATGTCCTTGTCTACGAACAACTTGATGTCTTTATGGGTAGGCAAGCCCATAGACACTTGATTGACTACATCCCCAAGTGTTCTCTGAACGGTGTCTTCGTCTCTTCTCTCCTGGAAAACATTGTACCTGTACTGCTGAGAGGTAGATGAAAATTTGTGATACCTGCAGACATGGAAACACTCATGGAAAGAAATTTGTCAGTCGAAAACCAAAATGAACATGAGAATTGACTTGCAACATACCTGGGTGAATGATCATGAAGGTTGCACAATTTCGGCTGGGAGGTCGGGAGACCAATTGCCAAGACTGCATAAGGCACAGTTTGGGCTACTGGGAGACTGATTGACTGCTAGAATTGTGCAATGCACAGTCCAGTCTGACAGCTGACTGCTGGGATTGCACAATGCGCAATTCCAGCTAGGAAGGATCGCTGGCCCAAGGACAAATTTGCGTAATTTCTTGGGCCAAGTAGCCATTGTCCTCCAGAAATATGCAAGATAGTCCTAGAGGCCAATGTTGGGCAGAAATGCGCAAATCTGGAGAGGAAGGTGAGCCTTCCTTCCCCAGATTGTGCAATGCAGCCTTGGTGAAGACAAATTTTGGGCCAAGGTTGGCTCGACTCGCCGACAGGAAATTGAAGGCAACTAAGACAGTAAATGCATCGTCACACTAAGTGATAGTAGAAGTGACTGACAATGCATGAAAAAAATGAATGAGAGATTTAGCAAATAGATCAACATGCATGTGGGTGAGGCAGTTCGCTGGTTGGGCGAACGTCCGTGCAACAGTTTCATGCATTGGACAATAGTGAGATAGCAACGAAAACTAAAACAGAGCTAGGACAAGCTATAATACATGTAAATGACAACAAGCGTTCAAATAAATCAAGAAAATAGTACTCCCACAAGCAAAAACACGAAAAGCCACAAAAATGCAGCAAAAGGCATGGGAAGCGAGCTTACCCCAAAAATAGCCAAGTTGAATGTGCCGACTGCTCCTAGATGTGATGTGGGATGTCAGAGCTGCAAGGTTGATGTGAGGAATGAGCTCTGCAACATTAATTTGATGATTTTTGATAACATCGAGGTTGTGATGTGCGTGCCATGAATCTAGAGGAAGCGACACTTGGTGGGAGGTTTCGGAATTGCTCCTTGCATGTAACCTCCAACTACTAAACAAGAGATGCCTTTGCATGATGCCTTGGGAGAAGTAGCCCATGCATGCAAGTCTGTTTTTTTTAGTCTCGGAGGGAGCCGGTCAACTCAGCTGCACATGCAAGAGACTACTTGACTGCTAGAGAAAAATGCACATTTTTGGCTGGGAGCTGGGCTGGCTGCCCAGGAGATTTGCACAATTTCTGGGTAGAGCAGCTGATTGCTTCTCAGATTTGTTGATCCGGATTTAAATAGGAACACAAAAAATTATAGATATAATCATACATACAAAGATGAAACAAAAATTATACTTCATTTCATTACAGTAAAATACTAAAATCTGCTTACAAATAGAAATGGAAATAAACTAGCTAGGGTGATGGTAGCTTATCTCTAAGAAGAGATGTGGCGGTTACATGCCTCTGAACTGTCTTACAATGAGGCTTGAAGGCCTATTTATGGTTGAGAAATAATGGAAAACCCTAAACATCCAAAAAGCTAACCCTAGGAGATGAGGCGCCAAACTATGGGCCCCATTTTGGGTAGATTGGTACATCAACTTCTCAGGGTCATAACTTTGGCATACGATCTTCGTTTGACGCACACAATACCTCATTAGAAAGATCTATTCGAGGACTACAACTTTGGGAAGAGTAACATTAATCCATGGACCCATGTTGCTCCCAGTTTTCCCAAAATACGTCATTTAGGGCCTCAAAACGGCGCCGGAAGTTCAGGACCCAAAAAACTGCTAAAAGTAATAAATTGTGCTACAATTAAGGAAATTGAAAAACTAAAAGAAACAATGGTGGGGGATCACGTGGAATTTGTGGGTGGCCACCAATATCCACCTGGACCATTCCTCCCCCCTTAGGAAGCAATGGTCCCCATTGTGTTGAGTTCCTCCATGAGATGAGGAAACTTTTGTTGAACTTGGTCCCTGGTGAGCCACTTGCCCTGGTGAAGGATTTGGCCTGCTTTGACAACTTGATATAGTTGGATCTTCTATTGGCGAGAGTGCTTGATCTATGTGTCCATGATCTGATTAGTTTTAGCTTGTTCCATGCAATCTGGATTTAACTCTGTTGGTGTGCGCTGTTCTGCAATGTCGAATGTGTCTAGTGATGGTGGAAAGTATGGTTGAAGGTGGTCCACATTGAACACTGGGTGCAGGCCCAAGAATGGGGGAATGCTGAGCTCAAATGCATTGTCTCCCACAGCCTTGGTAATGGTATAACGACCATATCGGAGTGGTCTGAGTTTTCGATAGGCTCTGGTAAGGCATTCCTTTTACAAATGCAACCAGACTTTGTTTCCCACCTCAAAGTTGTGTGGCACCTGATGTTGATCATGTTCCTGCTTGTACTTGGCATTTGATTTCTCCAAAATATCGTGGACCTATTAGCAAATATGTTGGATGTGCTCAATGAAGCTATTTTCCTTATCTGTTTCACACTGGACATGAGTCGAATCTGCCTGAGTAGCTGCAAATGGCATGACCACATCAATGGGACATAGTGGTTGGAATCCCAAGCTCAACTAAAAAGGGTTGTGGCCAGTCGAGCTGTGGAGAGCCCGGTTATAGCTGTGTTGAACATAGGGGAGGCTCTCATCCCATGTGTGTGGATGCTTTGAGTTGTACATGCAGAAAATGTGTACGATCATCCTGTTGACAACCTCCATCTAGCCATCAATTTGGGGATGGAAGGCTATGGACTTAGTGAGTTTGGTGTCTAGCATCGACCAGAGACTGGACCAAAATGTACTGAGGAACCTACTATCCCGATCTGAGATGATAGACTATGGGATCCTAAAGTGTACCCACACTCGTTCAAAGAAGAGTTTAGCAGTGGCTTCTCCTGTGATATTCTTCTTGCAGGCTACCATAATGGCCATCTTTGAGAACATATTGATGACCATAAAAACACAGTCATTTCCATGCTTAGTAGAACGAAGGCTCGACATGTAATCCATGGAGATGGATTCCCAACATCGATTAGGGGTAGGTAGTGGAGTATAGATGTCTTGCTTCTTGATGGTCGGTTTGGCAATGGCGCAGGGAGTGCAGGATCTGATGTACTTCCTAACATCCAGTTGAAGATTCGACCAATAAAAATACTTCTACAATACTACCACCATTTTCTCGACCCCGAAATTCCCAACAGCTCGACTATAGTGTGCTTCCCAAATCATCTTGGCACGCTCGCTTGAAGGAATGCAAAGGTGATCTAAGTGGCATAACAGGGCATCCTGGAGGTGAAAATCTGGAACATGCTGACCCTCCAAGAGTGTCTGGTATGTGTGGCCAAATTTTGGGTTGCTTTTGTAGAGAAGTGGCCAATCAAAAATCTCATGCCCACAAGAGTTGAGCACGGTGGTTAATGCCATGATTAGTGGTCGACTGAGGCAATCTGCAACAGTATTGGTGCTACCCTTCTTATACTTGATATTCAAATGGAACTGTTGCAGGTATGTGGACCACTTCTGATGGCAATCATTCTGCAACTTCCCTTGTGTTTGTATGAACTGCAGCGGCTGGTGGTCTGTGTGGGTGACCATTTCCTTCCCCAAAATGCAATGCTTCCATTGTCGGCAAGCCTGCACAATGGAACACATCTCTTTGTCATAAGTGGGATACTTTCTGACTATGTCTGAAAGTGTCTCACTGTGATATGCCACTGGATACTTGTGTTGAGTAAGGATTGCCCCAATAGCATAGTCAGAGGCATCTGTCTCAATCTCAAATGGTTGTTGCAAGTCTAGTAATGCGAGCACTAATGCTGCGCAGATGCGATGTTTCAACTCTGTGAATGCCTTTTGTTGAGATTCATACGAAAATAATTTTTCTTTTGCTCCTCCCTTGGTGACTTGACTCAAGGGCCAAGTGATATGAGAAAATCCCAACATGAACTCACAGTAGAAGTTGGCAAGACCCAGAAAGCTGCGGAGCTCTGTTAAAGTGGCTGTAGATGGCCAATCCCAAATGACATGGATCTTGGATGGATCCACATGCACCCCCTGTTCATCAATAATGTATCCCAGATACTGAACTTGGGTCATGCCAAAATTGCATTTCTCCAAATTGGCACATAACTTGTGTTGCCGCAGTGTTTGGAGAACCTATCGGATGTGGTGGAGGTGCTCTTCCCAACTCTGGCTAGAGATCAGGATGTCATCCATTAGCCTCAGGAAGGTTGCAGGAGCATTCGTCAACCTGAAAGGCATAACCAACCATTCAAAAAGGACCTCTTTGGCTTGGAAGGCAGTCTTCATCAATCGTGGGATTGGGTACCTATTCAGGCAGTGATCTTGTTTAGTGCCTGGTAGTCAATACAAAGTCTCCAAGTCCCATCCTTCTTCTGTACCAACATGATCGGGCTCCTACAGGGTGATGAATTCGGTCGGATGTGACCTTTCTACAACAGCTCCTAAATTTGCCCCTTGATTTCATCGTTCTCTAGAATGGAGCACCAATAGATTGGTCCATTGGGAAATGGTGCACCTGGTGTCATATCAATGGAGTGCTTGACCTGATAGTGTAGAGGAACCCCTGCGGGGGAGGTGAAGATTTCCTCATATTCCTCCACGACCTTGTCCATCTGTAGTTGTCGTGCGGAGGGGCCTTGTCTGGAGGACGTGGTCACCGTCTTCTTCTTTCCTTGAGAGCGTATCATTAGGAAAACAAATTTCTTGGTTTTGGAAATGAGCTTACTTTTGTTTTGCAGTAACCAGAGAGATGATGGTAGGCGGTGCTACCTCTGGTATCCTATACAAATTATTTCCCAAAGTAACAATAACAACACGAGGCCTTGATTCATACACAACATGTCACTTCCACAAGTATGGTTGGCCTAATAATGCATCACAAACATCAAGGGGAGCAATGTCACGGAATACCTCATCCATGAAGGGCTTGATGTTGTATGGAAGACGACACTGCTGGCTCACGCAAAGATCCTGTCCTTGGTGAAGCCACCCAATGGTATACGATTGTGGATGTCTTATGGTCGGTAAGCCCAACCGCTTCACGACCTCTACTGAAATGATGTTCTTTTGGCTCCCACTGTCGACAATGAACTGTAGCGGGGAGCCCTTTACCCACATTTGGGAGTGGAAGAGGCGCTCCTTCTCCTCTAGATCTTCGAGTTCCTCCTTTTGGATCTTCGTGGTGGCAACAGTGGCGTTGGGCTCTGCATCGATAATCTACTTCTCTTTATCATTTCCCTTGTTGGGTTCTGACTCAGAGTCGGAACATGCATCTGATTCTGAAACCTTTAGCTCAGCCACCAGTGACTACTTGGCCCGACACTCACTTGTGTTATGAGTGGAGCTCTTATGAAACTCACACCACTTTCCCATGTCCTTTTTCGGCTTCACGGCACTGTTCTTTGCTTGTGGCTTTGGCAGGTTGTCTTGGGTCACCCTGCCTTGGCTTTATCCTTTTTTCGGTGGTTTGGGGGCACCTTTCCCTTGCTTCGGATTCGCAGATCCAAAGTCTCGCTTCTTCTGTTTAAACTTTTTCTCGATCTTGATGGCATATCGGTAGGCCGTGCCGAGCGAGGAGATGTTCAGGAATTCTATTTCGTCCTAGATGTATCGGTGCAAGCAGCCATGATATTTGAGTACCAAATGATGCTCTGAATCCTTGATATCAAACTTTTTGCAAAGGGTATGGAAAATATTGGTAAACTTCGACACGTCTTGGTCCCTTCCCTGCCGCAGCGTGGTCCACTTTATGTATTGATCCTCATAGCTTCCGACAGGGTAGTACTTCTCCTTGATGGCAGCCCATAATGAATTCCAAGTGGGTGCAGCTGAAAAAAGTGAGGCTATAGTTTCATCCTTCTGCTCGCAGTAGGTTTCCCACCAGTCCTTGATGTGGGGGGCAACTTTGAGAAGAGTGAAAGTAATCTTTTCCCAATCAAAAAAATCATGAACAGAAAAATACAATTCTAGCAGATTTAACCATTTATCTTTGACGTCTGCATCTATTTGACCCTCAAATATGGGAATGTCAAAGTTAACTTGTACCTTAAAGGGTGTGGCACTTCCAGAGTCGTTGCTGGAAGTAGATGTGTCAACCCTGGGTAGTTGCTAAAGGATCTGGGCAAAGTTGTCCATCATTGCGTTCCTTTGTCGCTCGAGGGCCTCTTCGAGCAAGATTTTGATAGGATCTCCTGCCCCCTCGTCTTTCTTTTCATCCACCATGGGAGGCTGTCGGGATTTGCGAGAGGTCTGCAAGATTCGACCATTCAAGCCTAACTCCTTATCTCAACCTTGTGGGGACATGCAAAGAAAGACAGAGAAAAGCATACCCCTTTGATACCACTATCAATTTAAACAGGATTGCAACAAATTACAGATAATCATACGTACAGAAATGCAGTAAAATAATACTTCATTCATTACTGTAAAATACGAAATTGCTTACAAACAAAAATGGAAATAAAACTAACTAGGCGATGGAAAGTTATCTCTGAGAAGAGATGTGGTGGCTACATGCCTCTGAATTGTCTTACAATGAGGCTCAAAGGCCTATTTATTGTTGAGAAACAATGGAAAACCCTAAACATCCATAAACCTAACCCTAGGAGATGAAGCACCAAACTATGGGCCCTGTTTTGGGTAAATTGGTACATCAACTTCCCGAGGTCGTAACTTTGGCATACGATCTTCGTTTGATGCACACAATACCATGTTAGAAAGATCTATCTGAGTACTACAACTTTGGGAAGAGAAACATCAGCCCATGGACCCATGTTGCCCCCAGTTTTCCCAAAAAATCGTCGTTTAGGGCCTCAAAATGGCTCCGGAAGTTCAGGACAAGAAAAACTGCTAAAAATAGTAAATTGTGCTACAATTAAGGAAATTGAAAAACTGAAAGAAACAATGGTAGGGGTCCAAGTGGATTTGGTGGGTGGCCACCAATATCCACCTGGATCATTTGCGCAAATCTTGCTGAGAAGGTTGGCTGGCAGGATTGCTCTATCCTGGAGCCCAACACGCTGTGAGAGAGGATTGCGCAATTTCTGGAGGGAAGGCTAGTTGCCCTCCAGAAATGCGCAATTTTCAAGGGGAAGTTGCTCATCTTGTAGCTAGACCAAGTCCAGGTGAGCAACCTGTGAAGGGAAAATATCAAACTATGATCGAAAGGCTGCCTTTGAGCAAGAAAGACATTGAAGCTTGAGGACTTGACGAAGCAAGGAAAACTACTGTGAAGGTTGGCAGGGAGGCTCCAAAACAAGCTAAAGGGTGGTTGTAGTTGCTACAACACTTGGCAACACACTGGTAGAACTCCAGCTCTCTGAATGGACCTTGTTCGTGAAAAGCAAGTCTAACACCTATGGTAGTATTGTTCAGCTCTTAGCTTGTCTTGGCTTCACACTAGCTTGATTGTAAGATGTAGCATTTGCCAAACTCTTGGTCGATTGACACACATTCCAAGCCAAGGTTGTAGGTTTTAACCCTGCACAGAAATTACCTGCATACGAATTCTAAAACAAAGAAGATAAACAATGCGAGAGCATAACACATAAAACACATATGCACCGATATTTTCCCCTGGATCCCAAAACTGGGACTACCAGCTTGATTTTTCATTATGTTCCTTTCAATGTTACAATACATATTTATACATGCCGAAGCATCCAATACCATGGACCAAAAACCATCGCGTCCAAAACCATGGACCGAATACCATCGGTAGGTTCGCCCAACCTAATATAGGGTCCAAAAAAAGAATTCTCGGGGCGCTACCCCGGACCCCGTAGAGGGGGGCTACCCATCCCCCTCAAACCCCCCAAACAGGGGGGCTGCCGCCCCCCGCTGTGCAACGAAGGTGGGGCTCCACCCCCCCTCTAACCCCCCGGTTCACTACGTAGGTTAGTCGTGAAAATATAACACAGCCCGAACAATCTCCACTTGTTGTTTTCTTTCAAGGAAGCTTAAGTCATTTTCTAGCCCTGAAACCCCACTGTTTCTTCTACACCAAGAACTTCTCAGAAGCTCATAGATTTTCATGATCTTAGTATTCTTCGAAAGTGTCCACCTTACAGCAACAACCTTTTTGTCTTTATCATATTCCCCTCACAAAGTGTACTGAACATCCATGTGCTTTGTCTTTGAATGATAAGCAGGGTTCTTTGCCAAGAAAATTGCACTTTGGTTGTCACAATCTATCCTTATAGCTCCTTGTACTAACCCCATACTTGAACACAATCTCTGCAACGAAACTGCTTCCTTGCTTGCATGAGGGGCTACCATGTATTCTGCCTCTATAATTGATAGTGCCACTACAGATTGTTTCTTACTCATCCAACTGACAGCACCTCCAAATAGGTTAAACACATACCCACTTGTAGATCTTCTCTGATCCAGATCTCTAGCCCAGTCTGCATCAACAAAACTATGAATATCCAACACTCTGTCTAATTCTGGTCTTCCTTGGTAGCACAAACCATAATCACTAGTGCCACGCAAATACCTAAAAACCCGCTTCACTGTTGTCCAATGCTCCTTCCCTAGTTTTGACATAAACCTGCTCAATACTCCCATTGCATGTGCAATCTCTGGTCTAGTACAAACCATTGCATACATCAAGCTACCGACTGCACTTGCATATGGAACACGGGACATGTCCTCTTCATCTTCTTGTGTCTTGGGACACTGTTCAGCAGATAACCTCACACCTACAAGAATAGGAACTTTCACCGGTTTACTATCC
>APFE030800170.1:0-68930 GCA_000404065.3 Pinus taeda
TATATAGAGCTGATTAACATACATATATATATTTTTGAAATAAATAAATTTATATGGATTATCTATATTGAGCTCAAGTTAATGTAAGAAGACTCCATGCTCTTAAATATTTACAGGTGGCGTGGTTTTCCTTGATAACAGTGATGAGTCAAACCGACATTCGCGGATAGCAGCCAGAGATGGCTGTCCTCACTGTTGGTTTGACACCTGAGTTTGATAGGTTTTGCCACCTTCGGAAAAAAAATTAAAATAAATAAATAAAAAGAAGACTCCATGCTCTTAAATATTTATATGAAAGTTTTTGGAGAAAGCAAAGATGATATGGATCACCTAAGGATGGTAGCACAAGGCCAGGTGGCCCTGGCACTTATAATAGACCCTTTTTGGGGCAACTTGTAGACCTAAGGTGTCATTTCATTAGACACATGTCAATGATACACACATGATGATGTGTAGTATTAATGAAAACCTCAAGGAGCCTAATACAATGCCTTAGTACCATAATCAAATGAAACTTATACCATTGAAAATTCTGTGACATGAGGATAATATTGACATTTCGTTTGGAGTTTAGAGAAAAAATTGAAGCTTGATAAACCCCATCTCCTTAAGATGAGTTAACAGGTTGGGTATGTTACACCATAACCATCGTGCATGAGCTCAATAAGGTTGATTTTTTACCTAGGTCACTTTAGTCTACACTTGACCATGTTTAGGACTCAAGACCCAATTCCATCGCAAAAAACTTACTCACAACACCTATACCCTACTTGGATGTTAAAGAACCCCAACCATGGCCTTAACAACGAATCCTAATGTGGGATAAACAAAATTGGATGTACATGCTATGTTGTGGTTTAATCATGGTGCTTGTATCCCTTTAGTACCCTAGAGATACCCTAGAAGGGAACCATGTGGTGGTTCAAGGACATGTTCATGGTTTTATACCCTGAGAAGCTTCATTCATTATTGGTTATTTTCATAATGCTTGAACTGAAGAATCTTCAATCAGGGAAGAAGGCGCTTATTTCAATTTTTCAACCTTAATTATACCTTGAGATTTATTCTTAGCTCACATCCAACCTCATCATGGTGCATATATCTCACTTGAAGATCAATTAAACCCTATGAAGGTTATATGTGCTAGTTCAAGGAATCCTCGATGGTGTTTGAGCTTGAAATAATTTTTATGATCGGTGGCTTTTATTCCCTCCCTCAATTTGGTAGGGTCTCTAGAACCATCGATGATGAACAAAACCTTGTAACACTCATATCCAACTTAGATGTGAAAGACATATTAGGCAGGGCATGTATCCTAGTTTTTGGGTCTTGTTCAAGGTGCTTGAACTTGAGAAGGTTTGGTTTATGCTAAAGGCCCTTATTTCCTCCCATGACCATGTTTAAGAATTGACAACCTTTTCTAGTCCACAAAATTGAACTTGGAACATGAACCTCACTTTAAGGCTTGTAAAGAACCCCTAGAAAGGACTCATGTTTTGGTCTTATAGCTTTTTCAAAGCTCTTGATCCTAGGAAGATTAGATAATATCCTAGGGATTTTTTTTATATATTTCTCGATAATGGTTAAGGCCTTAGAAACCATTCTAACATTGAAAAACCTCTCAATGACATCCATATCCAAGTTTAATACTAAAGTCTACCTAGAAAATGCTTGTGTTATGGTTTGTAGTTGGTCTTCATGGAAATAATGTTAGAAAATATACATTTAAGGCCAAAGATCCAAGTACTTTCCTTTGCTAACCATGGTGTTTGATTTGAAGATTCTTTAGGCAGCCAAGAAATGGTGTACTACTTTCTTGGCAACACCTAAGACTAAAAATGAAGGAAACATCTAAAAACTAGTAAAGAAGGGAACATCTTGATATATATATTTTTATCTAATAACATATTTGATTTTTATGCAATGTATTTTGTAAGTTAAATTAATAAGGAAAATGTTTGCATTTCTTATAAAATGCTCATCTCTCTTTCATAATAAAATTGTGGCATTGTTTTCCATAACCTCTATGTTATTATATTTTTTTGAATCTACATTATTGGGTATGCGATTTTCTAGACACGATCTACATGTAGATCAATTAGTATTATAACATAAGATCTTCGAAGCCATCCAACTATTCAAACAATTTCTTTTTGGGATTCATGGTTTACCAATTCAATGAGCTTCTTAGTGTACCCTCTTTTCTTTAGATCTTCGTCACACATTGTAGCTTGGGGTCAAAAAAAGTTACCAAATTAACGATAACCATAACATGAAAATGAGAACTCTAGCCCAGAAAACAATTTTTGCACAAAAATATGAAAAAAAATAATACAAAAAATGAAAAGTGTTCATGCTATATCACATTGTTTTTTGGTCAAAATCCCAATTTTTTTTAGCAACAACATTAAAAATAAAAATATTTGTGCAATAATCATGAAAAACACAACAAAAATGGAAATTCCAATTTTCTTAGAAAACTGGCATTAAGAACTAAAATTGATGTGCAATAAATGTCAAAAAAACACCCAAAACGTCTAATTATTGATGTTGCATCAACACTTTTTTGTTAAAATTCCAATATTTTTTAGCAATGGTATTAAAAATAGAAATCATGACTTTGTAAAAACTTGAAATTCCAATATTTTGCGACGATAGCACTATAGGGTGAATGCATGAATATGGGTCTCTTTTGGGCCAAATATGGTGATGAAATTTCAAATTTTTACTATTTTATCAAATTGAAGCCTTCAAAATTGATATAAGCATTGTGGATTTTGATTCAGAGTAAAATGATAATTTTTGGAGAATTATGTTGTTGCCCTAATGATATTTTTTTTTTAAATTTAGTGTCATATAATATGTCAATTTTCCATTAAATGAAACACTTGTCCTTTCAAATTTTCACACATCTTAAGAGGCATGTGTGTGTTCATGTAGCATAACATAGTCTAGAATGTGCGTCTGTGTATATATAAGCATGATCTACACAGAGAGAGCTATGTTTTTCATATTTCATATTTATTTTTTAATGCAAAATTATATTTTTTGAAGTTGGCAAAGCAATATTTCAATTGCATTTTGTAACACGTGTTCACATAAGGTTTTCTTCAAATATTTAAATAAATTGAAAAACAAAGAGTACTTATTTTAAATGGACTCGTAAAAAAAGATAGTGATATTTATTTGATATTTTTTAGTGTGTATATTCTATGCCATTGATTTTTTATTCAACCTCTTTAAAATTGTTTGAAAAATTCTCAAGCATTATGCTTAAAACAAACTAGATGAAAAATATTATATGAATTCGAAAATGTCAAACTCATATGACATTGGATAGAGGATTCCTTCATGAATCCATGATCAACTTAGCCACCTAAGGAAAAAAAATTCCCTAGGTCTGCTAGGGTACAAAATGTTGTAGAAAAGTTTGCAAAAAGGGTGTTGAAATTATGGTTTTTAGGATTTGAGAAGCTTGATTGAGCACTTAAAACACTCGATTAAGTGCTTAAATTTTAAATTCAAATATCTCAATCGAGAGTTCCCTGAACCCTTGATTGAACCATTTTCAAGGTTACTTATATGGCTCGATCGAGTTATGGATCTCAATTGAGCCTTTATAAAAAAGTTTGTGAGTCCCATAATTTAGATTTTAGAATCAATAAAGATCTAAAATTTAATCAATTAATAATTCAAACAAGTTATTATGATATTATTTTGCTAAAAATGAAAATTCAACTCAATCTAAGTTATGCACAACATTTGAATCTTTTTTATCTAATTGCGTAAGGATTCCCATTCTATAGCCTAGTATGGGGGCAATGTATAAGTATGTTTGTTTGTGCTTAAAATATACCTTATCATATACCTTGAATTTGAATGGATCATATATTTACCTTCCATAAAATTTTTTACCACATTAAAATTTTAAATTTTATTATAATTTTGGTTATCATGTCATGTAGAAGCCAAGTTATTAAATCTAATATAATATTAAAAATTTATTATTATTATATTATATAAATCAAATTATGAAAATGATATTAATATTAAAATATTTAAATATTAATATTTTAATTCTAGAATTAATATAATTTAAATTTAATATAAATATATTTAAAATACATTACTATAAATAATAATATATTAAATTATAATATATATTAATATATTATGATGTATATTAGCTCCAAATATATATGAGATGGAAGAATAAAGACCTAGAGTGATAGAGGTGGAGACATATAGAGGGAGTGACAAGGCATAGATGAACATAAACTGAGGGAGAGAGAAGAGGAGAAGTGAATAAATAGAGAAGGAGAGGAGAGAGAGAGAGGGACACAAAGATGGAGAGAGGGGGAGGAGTCCAGAGAGTGGAGGACAAAGAGTGGGAGCTTGAGAGATGGACTTGGAGGAAAATAGAGGGACGGAAGAAGAAATACGTACAGTGGGAGAAAGGTGGGGAGAGAGAGAGGGATTGAAAAGAAAGAGATGGAGAGAGTGCGTGTATGTTTGGGGGTGATATAGAAAGAAAAATAAAGAGAGAGAGAAGGGGAGAGATAGAGGGATGTGGGAGTGAACAGAGAGAGATGAAGGAAAAGAGAGAGGACTTGAGAGGGAGGGGGAGAGATAGATTTAGAAGGGGAGAGGGAAGGAGATGAGAAGAAAGACATATGGAGGGAGTGATAAGGGATATGGAGAGAGAGGGAGAGAGGAGAGTAGGAGGAAAGAGAGATAAAAGGGGAGACAAAGGGATAGAATGGGAAGAGAAAAAGAGAGAGGGAGAGAAGGGGAAGAGAGAGAGAGAGAGGGACATAGAGAGATACATGGAGGGAGATATAGATAGATATGGAGAAATAATATTTATTTTTGTCTGGTGACATAGAGAGACGAACATGGATAGATAGAGGGAGATAGAGATATAGGGGAGAGAAGGAAGAATAGAGAGATAGAGAGAGGGAGGGAGGTAGAGATAGATAGATATGAAGAGAGAGAGCATGTGTGTTTGGGGGGGTTAGATAGAGAGACAAAGAAGGAGAGATGGAGGGAGATATAAATATAGATGGAGGGGGGAGAGAGAGGGAAGATAAATTCTTGCACTAGATGGATTGATTTTAGTGTACACATGTTCATTTATAATCCTATTTGATTTTTTGCACTAGATGAATTGTTTTATGTTTACATGTTGATGTCCATTTCTATTTCATTGATTGCATTAGATGCATTGATTTCATTAAATATGTTAATTTATAATATTGTTTGATTGAGCTTGCATTAGATGAATTAATTTCGGTGTTGATGTTGATTCCTAATCCTATTTAATTGCTAGCACTAAATGAATTGATTAAAGTGTAGATGTTGATTTCTAATCCTATTTGATTGTTTGCATTACATGCATTGATTTCAGTGTAGATGTTGATTTCTAATCCTATTTTATTGTTTGCATTAGATGGATTGATTTGAGTGTAGATGTTGATTTCTCATCATTTTTGATTGCTTGCGTTAGATGCATTGATTTCAATGAAGATGTTGATTTCTAATTTGATGTAACTAGATGTATGGTGCACACTAATTTCAAAGTAATTAGATTAACATTGTGCATTGATTTCAGTGTAAGAAAAAAAGATATTGACGACGTCGATTATGACTAAGTTCTTATAGATACCTCAAACGAAATAAAGTCGAATCATAAGGAATTGATTGAAATACTTGGATAGCTAAGTAAATTTAGGAAAGTTGATAACATTATATAAAATTATAGGAATGTTATATTATAAATTTTTTTACCTATATTAAATTCCAATATGATTGAATTATATCATATTATGACTAAGATCTTGTAGATAATCTCAAACTAAAATATTGAATAAAACTTATTTGTTGCTTACATGACATCTTTTAAAATTGAATAAAACTTAGTTCAATCATATTTTTGTTTTTTAATTGAACCTTGAGATAAGAGATTGATTTAAATACCTAAAAAATTTAACCATGTAATGGGATATGGGTGGGTCACAAAAAATTTCATATATAGATATTTTATTATAATATGGATGACTTTAAAGTTCAAATAATTTATTTTTAAAATTGAATTGTAATAACATACATGTTGATTGCATTAAAAGGCACTTTGTAATTTGAGCCAATATGAAGCATGATTGTAATTCTTTTAATGCTCAATATTAAATTGATACATGATATATTTTAGTTTATTTTAAGTATTAAAGTGACTTGCATCATAGTAAGATTACAATACTTATATCGTATTATGACTAAGCTCTGAAGTAGATGAATTCAAAATAAATAAAATTGAATCAAACTTCTTTTTTGTCTGCCACACATATGTTGAGAATTACAACAAGAAAGTATCAATTCAACTTTGCCTTATTCAAATAGAGAAAATTTGAATTTCCATATTAGCAGACAACTTGGATGCAATAACTTGTGTGACATAGATCTTGTCACTTAGTTAGCTCAATAAATACAAGTTAGAGGGCTTGGAGTTTAGTTAAGCATGTGTGATTACTAAATTTTAGTAATCCAATTAAGTTATATCCAATTGTGTTTAGTTAAACTAGTTCCAACAGTTGGAGGAACTAATGGAAGGTCAGTTATGCAATGTGATAGTAGTCTAACTCAATAATAATCTAGTTAACTCATCAATCAAGCTAAAACAACTAGTGCATGTAGAGAGTTTGAGTTTCCAGTTGTGGTGGAGATTCAAAGGTAGTGCAACAAGGAGTTGTAAACTAGTTTGAGTGTAAAGGTGTTGTATGCTGTCAGACAATCCATCCTTTGGAATTGCCTAATAAATTGGAGGAAAATTCCTAAAAAATAGGGTTAATTCTCTAGACATACCATAAGGAAATATGGGCTAAAGTAGAGGCTCTAGGTTAGGTATTCTGATTGAGCAGAGAGATAGGTTATTCACTTGCAGGTTGATCTCAGAGCGAGTTAGAAATTGTAATACATCTCTACTCATTTGATTAATGCAAAGAGGCTTGAGGGGTTTTTCCCAATTCAGTTCCCGTAGAAAAACATTGTGCATGTGTTTCATTTATTATTGCATGCCTAAGATTGTTGTTCTAAATTGTGAATTTAATTTTGCAGATCAGTAGAGTAGAATTATGTCTCTTGATTTAAATTAAAATTTCTTGATCAGTTGCAATTATATCAGCAAATTTCTACATGGTATCAAAGAATGATTCAAATTAGAGAAGTAATTTTGAAGTTATTTCCCAAGAGGTTTGAATTTTTAGCTTTGTTGTAGCAAGTTATCTTTAGAGTTGGTAAAATGGCCTTCAATGGGACGAGGTTAGAGTATGCCTTGGATGGTAGCTCAAATTTCATTGCATGGAGGGATCACATGGAGGTTGTTCTTGATGACAATGGATTTCTAGAATAAATCAAGAGAGATGTTGTAAAATCAGCCAAATATGATGCCTAAAACCTAGCCCAATGGAAGAAATATGTAGCCAAGGCGAGGAGAATAATCTTGGAGGGAGTGTGATACCACATTACCTAAAATATCCATGGGAATGAAATGCCTTTCGAAATAATCATAATCATAGAAAACTGGCCCTCAAAGACAAACTTTGAAACATTTATTCCATAGTATCTCAAAAGATTTACCCAATTTTGTGGTGACATTGGAGGGGTTGGTGTGAATTATGCATAAGATGACCTGGTCATCCTAGATCCTCTAGGCCTTCCCAAAATTTTGCATAACTACCACGACTCGGTGAATGGGAGGGAGGAATTACCAAATTGGGAATGCTTATGGTCTGATTTAGTACAAGAAGAGATTAGCTGGAATACCAAATAGGGAACTTCATCCAAGGGCAAGGATGAAGAAAAAATTTCATTGGTTGGAAAGGGAGAGAAGGGAAAAGGGAAGAAGTCTCAAACCAAACCAGAATCTAGCCAAGGGGGAAAGAAGAAAGACTTGTCCAAAATCAAATGTTTAAATTGTGATGAATTTAGGCACTATGATATAAAGTGTCCACACAAAAAGTATGGCAAGAAGAACTCAGGAGAAGCAACGAGTGATGCATTGGCTTCACAGTTTGAGCAAGACTTCACACTTATCGCATGCATGACCAACATTGTGATGGGGAGTGTGTGGTACTTAGACTTTGGTGGCTCGTTCCACATGACAGGGTGTAGAGATTTTTTTACTGACCTGGAGGAGAAATATAAATAGATGCATATTGAGATTGGGAATGACAGAAGGTACAATGCTACAAGGATTGGTACATTAATATTTAAGAGGGAGTCAAGATCCCCTCTTCACCTCAAAGATGTCATGTTTGTTCCATACCTAAAGAAGAATCTAATCTCTGTAGTAGTTTTGGAAGACCACGGTTATGATGTGATCCTCAACAAATGGAAAGAATTCTTGCGACACATAGCCACTTGATAGCTGAACTAGATTGGGGTTCAGGTAAAGAACCTTTACAAGTTGGAGTGGAAGATTGTGCTGCATTAAACTGTAAGGAAGAGACAATGTAGAGCCGTGATGTCGATGAACATTGGCACAAGATATTGGGCCATTCGCATCATGGCACCCTACAAATTAAGCAACAAATAATCGTTGGCCTCCATAATGGAGAACTTGAGTAGTAGGATGTCAACAAAGGTTGTACCTTGGGGAAGTATGTGAAATCCAGATTCCATGAGAAATAAAACAAAACACATGCAGTCTTAGAAAGAGTCTACTCTAATGTTTGTGGACTTTTATCAACAATATCCACTCCCAAACACAAATATTTTATTATTTTTATTGATGATTTCTCAAGGAAGTGTTGGATATTCTTCATGCTGAAGAAGGATGAGGCATTTTCAAGTTGTAGAATTCAAGGTACTAGTTGAGAAAGACGTTGACAAGAAGGTATAGGATCTTAAGAGAAAAAATGGAGGTGAGTATGTTTTCAATGACATCAAGGAGTTCATGTGAAAGAAGGCATTCAAGATAGATGACAACATCCCACAACCCATAACAGAATGGGGTAGATGAGAGAAAAAATTGAAGCATTGTTGGAGCTGTGAGAGCTATGTTAAACGTTGATCAAGGCCTACCACTACATTTGTGGGAAGAGGCATGTAACATAGTAAGATACTTACAAATGTAGATTCTCATTGGATTCTTGGTATTGTTACACTAAATGAGGCTTTCTCGGGGAGAAATATGCATGAGTCTCACTTCAATATTTTTGTAGCCTCAATTTGTTGCCATCTCTCCAAAGATTCAAGGAAGAAAATTGAGCTGAAAACAAAGTTGGGGGTTTTTGAGGGTTACATCGAAACTCCACAAAGTTACTGTATGTATTTATCTTCCCTCATAATGACGGTTGTGCAAAGGGATGTAGGGTTTGATGGGGATAAATCTATGTGGTGCTCTCTTGAGAAGGAGCTTCAGATCCCACTAGAAGAGGAGATTTTAGCTCCAAAAGAGGAGCCTTAGAAAGTGTATAGCAACAAAGGAGAAAAGAGTGGAGACATCCACTCTAGCAGAACCATCTAGAAAAGTGAGAAAAAGAACCACGGAAGTTGATAAATTAGTGCATGATGTGAGGGAGAATGTGGGAGCTCCTTCAAATTTGTGTAGGAAAAGGAGGTCACCTGGGAGGTACACTCGCTACATAGATCTAATGAATGAGCTTGTAGAAACTGAGCCATCATATTACAATTTGTTGAGAAACTAGTTTGGGTTGATGCAATGGTGGAAGAATACGAATCATGAAGAACAATGTTTGGGAAGTGGTCCCACGACCAACATATAAATTAGTTGTGGGTTCAAGATGGATCTTGAAAATTAAGGATGCAACAAACAAAAGCATAGATAATATTATGGGAATATTTTTTTCCAAACAATTATCTCAAGTTGAGGGGATTGACTATGAGAAAACATTTTCTCCTGTTGGCCGGATAAATTGATCTTGCAGACAAGGCCGATCTCCCTAGTATCAACAGATATCTAGCAACAAGCAGGACAAGCAAATCTACCTTTCTCTAAACATATTGCGATTCATTAATAAAAACTAAAGAGGAGTTTAGACCCTACCTTAAGTCCAATGCTAGTTTGTGGTAGCCATGCTCCAACCGTCCCAAAAAGTTTCCTTTTAAGAACCTGCAATCACAAACAAGCACACATCAAATAACACCTGCATAGCTAATATAATAAATCATGTTCATCATGGTGATCAAGGAATCCATGAAATAAACCATAAAACACAGCTCATTGAGAAAAATAAACTTGATTGTATTAACTTTGAAATAGAATAACTTTACAACCTTTGGTGCCTTGATACTGTACAAGCTTTTCCTAGGGTCCAAACAGGAATATCCTCTACTTTGAAAAGCCTCACTCTCTTCCAAATGAGATCAAAAAGGTATGTAATCTCTCCTCTCAAAAGCTCAACTAGGAAGACTAAGTTCCAACAACATTTCACCTCAAAAATATTCAGCTTTCAACCTCTCAAGTAACCAACCCTATGCTTCATTTTATAGTGCAAAGGAAGGAGGTTACAGGTCCACCATTGAAGGGATAGAGTCCTCCTTCAAAGAGATAAGCTCCTCACATCAAGGGGTTAGCTCCTTAAGGTATGGGATGCATGAACCTTTAAGAAGCGAACTTGCCACCTCAAGATTCCCTATAGAAGCTTCAAGAAATGACTCAAAATGAGTTTTTAAGAATGTACTTGCACCTTTTTAACTTCTACAGGGGTCCGCACCCATAACACAGAGATAGAGCGTTCAGATGTGCAGGGGACATGATCAATAGGTGGGGGACCGCAGGTAATGCTAAGAGAAATTGCGAAACCAGAGTTTTAGAGATTTTTAAGGTCTTTCCCTTATTTTCAAGGCTTGATATGAAGAACTGAGGTTTAAGACTTACAAAGGAGGAAGGTATGAGTGGTGATAGACTCACACTAATTGCAGAATGTCAAGGTGACAATTTTTGTGCAACACTCCGGTAGAAATGTATTCATCCATTATTTCAATTCTTGCACTCGCTGCGCATATTTGGTGGACGACCCACCATATGGATTTAAAAACAACCCCTATAGCGGAGAGTAGTAATTTACGCTGTGCTGGGCATGATTGCAGCACCTCTAGAGCCGAAATTGCTGAAGGGGAAATAGCTAAATCTTCAACAATGTTATAGTTCTAAGCAGATCTCGCATGTGGATTGAAAGCTGACTTCCAAAGTATACCTTTAGCAGGCAGTTTGATTACTAAGTCTGGGTTAGGTTTCTCGATCTGTAGTGGATCAGAACCAGAAGGAGTTGAAGTTTATGGGTTTGAATTAGAAGATTTTTCTTCCTTAACACCAACAGGATTCTTACTACCATAATCTTGCGATCACGTCGCAATCCTGACATGGGACATCATCATAATGGGTTCTTTGAGGCATTTGAGGAAGAACCTATCATCTTACTATCTTGATTAGGAAAAGGATCCTTCAAAATAGCATGTGTTTGAGAACCTTTGATGATTTTTGAAACCTCAGCTCGATGTGGACAATCTCTTGTAAAATGCTCCTTGTCGCAAATGAGACAACGATAGCGAGGTTTATGTTTTTCATTAGTAGGTTCGTTTTTATCTGGTTTCTCTTCTGAGTTTTGTTTATTTTTCTTCTTCCCCTTATTTTTACCGCCAGATTTTGATTTGGCCGTAGATGATTCTACGATATGAATATCGGCAGGAATTTCAGTAGAAGATTCTCCTGTTGGGGAATCCGGTAAAGTTACAATAGGAGAAGAATTCTTTGCAGATTTCTTCTTACTTTTGGTACTAACTGAACCAATCATACCATCAACGGCATGAGACCCTAAAGGAGCTGCAGTTATTTGATTTTGTTTCGGAAGATCGAGGATTTTTTCGTGTAAAGTACCCAACTTTGTATAAACGAGGTCAAGGTACTGAGCTTGAGAAATTACTTGCTCTTCAGTAACAACTCTTACCTTAGCTACATCCTCAATGATTTTAGGTAATAATGATTTAACAAAAGATTCTGCCAAAATTTGATCTGGGATAAAAACTTTCACTAAATGTCGTTGACGTCGACATTCATGAATATGATCTGAAATATATGTGGACGTTGACTATTTTAATGAAGTTAATAATTCCGTGCCATTATCATATCTGATAGGGAACTGAAAATGAGTTAAGAATGAAGTGGCTAATTGACTAAAATTGTAAAAAGAGCTTCGTGGTAACTCAATGTACCACTTGGCAGCGAGACCAATTAGAGTGCGTTGAAAAAGACGTAAGCGAATTGAATCATCAATAATGGAATTAGATGCACACAAGAAGTGATAAGTCATCACATGTTTTGACGGATCTTCTCCTGACTTACCCTCAAACTTCGGGATATCACTGGGAAACTTATTAGGCATTGGCGGCCAATACGAAAGATAGTAAATTGGATCATTCGTAAGGCGCGACAAAGCAGGTAAATCCAAAGTTGCAATAAAAGGTAACTAACTGTTAGGGTCTCGAAAACCTTGGGTCACAAGACTAGCTCCAGGAGAAGGATATCGAGGATAACCTAGAATTCGAATTGCATTAGGAATATTATATCCTCCCGGAAAACCAGGATTAATCAAACCAAACTGGGGTTGTTGAGGTTGCTGATAAGTATATCCAGGGTATGGTTGATACTGATAAACTGGGTTTTTCACAGCAGGATCGTATTGATACTATCCCTGGTACGGTTGATAAGTGAATTATGGTTGACTTGTGACAACCGTACTTGGACCAGGTTGTCCTACAGGCATCTAAATTGAAGTCTGAACCATAGGTCCTGACTGTGGTAAAGAGGTCTGATGAGTTGATGTAGGAACAATAGAAACCAAAGCTGTCGATACTCCAGAAGTAGATGGGGTAGATTGAACAGAAGCTGCAGTAGTTGCAGCAGCAGTTTGAGGCGGAGTTCAAGGCGAACTAGGCCCAGACTGGTGAACTACACCAGGTGTAGAGGTTTGAATAGTAGGTTGGACAGGTTGTTGGGTTGGACCAGAAACCAAAGGTTGTCCAGGTTGACTTGATAACTGCATATTAGGTTGCAAAGTATGTTGAGTTTGAGATGGATCCTACACCATGTTCATTCCGGGGTATGGACCCATAAAAGGTTTAGCATATTGAGGACCATAACCAGGTTGAGTGTAGGGCTAATAATTGAGAGGTACAGTTCCAGGTCCTTGTACAAGTGGTTTACCAGAAGGTGGTTGGAAACCTTGAGTTGGGTACTGACCTTGAGGTTGATAACCTTGGGGCATGTACTTAAACTGGGGTTGACCTTGAGGTATGTATTGATACTGGGGTTGACCTTAAGGTATATACTGAGCTTGGGGTTGACCTTGAGGTATGTACTGTCCTGAAGGTATGTACTGTCCTTGAGGTTGCCCCCCAGGCGGTATTTGACTACCTTGAGGTTGTCCCCCAGGCGGTAATTGAGCACCTGCGATTGCCCCAATGTAATAACTGACTACCTTGAGGTTGCCCTCCAGGCGGTGACTGACTACCTTGGGGTTTCCCTCCAGGCAGTAACTGACTACCTTGAGGTTGCGGATTTCGAATAGCACCAGACATCATAAGAATTTCTTCTGAGCTCAATGTTTGAGTTCCGTTATTACTAGTTGATATCCCATGTTCAATTGGTTGAGGGGATGCTCCTGAAAAAGTAGCAGAAAGTGACTGATACCCAGAAGGAACAGAAGGAAGACCATATAAAAATGTTTCCGGTGTTTGGGAAAACATGGATAACCGTTTTGACATATTCGAAGGAGGATAATAACCTCTGGGTGTAGGAATAAAAGGAATACGAGGTGGTGAAAAAGCAAGACCCAATTTTTCTAAAAAGTTCGTCAATGATACGTACCAAGCATCACTTCTAAAAGGACTGTAGAAGATTGATTCACACTCCCTAAGTTCTAAAGTTGGTTGATTTTCAGGGAGAGATGTATCTTCGTCTAGACTAACGAGTTCTTCAATAGAAATGAGTCCAAAAGGAAGATTTTGGGTGATGACACTTCCTACCCTGGGTGAAGAAGGACCACTAGAAGTTGGAGAAGCAAATCCTAAGGATGGAGTAGCGGCAGGTTCAGTTTCAGGTTCATAAATTTCAGGTTCCTCAATTAATTCACTAGTAGGATAAATACTACTAGTAACTTCAGAAAATGAAATTGGTTCAGAAATATACTCTGCTGCTTGAACTGGATAATCAGGGTGAATAATTAAAGATGATTCTCTGGCTTTCTGTGACCCAACTCTACTGTCACTAGGTGATAGAAGAGCTCGTAGCCCTTCAAGCTGACTTAGTGTATATTTAGGAGGTTGCCCCCGAAGTCTATATCATTGTCTTGGTAATTCAGCCACGATTAAATATTTAATTACTTCACACGCAAACAAAGAAAATCTCAATAAAACTACCTAAAGTATCTAAAGAACCAAATAATTGAATCACACAACTAAAAAATCTAAGAGTTCAAACTACACACAAATAGTAACTTTCCTTACCGAAAACACTAGTTGTTGATGAAATCCAATGTCGCAGAATTTAATACAGAAATGGCGGTTGGAACAGTTACCCTGACAACCTACTTAATGAAACAGATTGGCACAAGTTTCTTCACAAAAACCGTCTCGAGTGAAGAGAACCCCCCAAAGAGTCCAAGTGAGTCTAGTTGACGTCTGCTCCAGGTACAGTGAGACCCGTCCTTCACCGTCACCTTAGGAAAGAATCTTAAGTTTATGGTCACTAAGGTTACCAATAGTAACAAATACAACTGGGGGAACAATCTATGATCTGATCTACGCGCAAGGGCAGAGTAACAAAGCTCAATCCCCTTGAAGGTTCCCCGACATGATCAATCTGAGGTTTACCAACAAGTGACCCTAGGCTCCTCGACAATGGTTAATTCGAGGTTTACCATTTTTAATGCGCGCAAGTTTGCTATCGTTCCCAATGAGACAGACTTGATTGTCTCAAAGGTTCGGACATGATCTCGTCATTGACTCCTTTAAGAGGATCTTCCCAGATTATATCAATTACAATTTGATTTATTTCCTACCGCAAGATATAGCTACTTGTTTGTTTTAACTATATTGGAGAGTTAATTACTCCCTACTCCAAGATACTAGCCTAAGCTATATTGGTGATAAGAGCCCTAGAAATAAAAAGATTGCTAGATCAATTTTAATTAAGTGTTATTTTTATTGGTTGTTTATTAAGTCAATAGGTATGGAGATGAAACTTTGATGGTGTGAAGACTCGACTCCAACAACACTAAAAAATGCACCTAAAATGATAAACAATTCGTTTTTCCTTTTAATGAATCTCTAGCTAAAGGAAAGAGTTGAGAATGCAATTCTTTGAAAAACAAAGCTCTCCTTTAACATCTAAATGAAAAGAAAATCTTCGTCTTTTTCAATTAACTCAAAATGAAATTATTAATTATGCTCACAAAAATAAATCCCTTTTCTTTTCAACAATCAAAACAACAGAAAATAATTCTTTCAAAAGAGATTCTATGATTTCTAGAAAACACTCAAAACTATGAAAAACTAATCTTGAGATCTAAACTTCTAAAAAGCTAATCAAAATAAAAGCCTAAAATCTTTTTGAGGATGTTTTACTTAGTTATTCATTAAACTAAGGATTAATTCGTTCAGAATAATAAATCAGTCAAAAAACACGCAACTATGTTTTCTTTTATAAAAAAGAAATTCACAACTTATGACCAAGTTCGTTCAAAGATTTTCAAAAGAGAAACGAAATCCATTTCTCACCAAGGGAAGATTTCACAAACCAGCTAGACTCATCAAGAAGAAAAAAGATACCAGGGTGATCTAAGGTTTATTAGGCTTCTAATCTTTAAGTCACTATAGAGACCGAGTGAAAACCAATCGACGCATGCAAAACTTCTAGAAAATCATTTAAAACAAAAACACCAATGGAACTTACTCACAAGAGACTTTTGATAGGACACATGCAGATCTGGGAAGACTCGAATAAAAGTAATAAGCTAATCCTAAACTTGACTTGACGAAAAGATTTTAGGTTTTTCAAAATTTTTGACAAGGTCCCCACGCTTTCAGTATAACCAGATGCGGTACTGCCTTGTGCACTAAAGGAACAGTGCGGGGATGCCCACACTGTATTATAAATAGAATGCGCAGTCCTCTTGAAAATTCAAAAAAACAAAAAACAATCCAGAACCTAAAAACCACCCAATCCCACACACATCAAGCAAAAACCAGAAACAAAAACAAGTTTCTCAAGTCAAAGACAAAGGAAAATCAAAAAAACAAATTCACTTCCCGAGCGGAGTCACCAATTTGTTGACCGGATAAATCGATCTTGCAGATAAGGCTGATCTCCCTAGTATCAACAGATATCTAGCAATAAGAAGGACAAGAAAATATACCTTTCTCTAAACATATTGCGATTCATTAATAAAAACTAAAGAAGTGTTTAGACCCTACCTTAAGTCTAACGCTAGTTTGTGACAACCATTCTCCAACCGTCCGAAAAAGTTTCCTTTTAAGAACCTGCAATCACAAACAAGCACACATCAAATAACACCTGGATAGCTAATACAATAAATCATGTTCATCATGGTGATCAAGGAACCCATGAAATAAACCATAAAACACATCTTATTGAGAAAAATAAACTTGATTGTATTAACTTTGAAATAGGAGAACTTTACAACCTTTGGTGCCTTGATGTTGTACAAGCTCTTCCCAGGGTCCAAACAGGAATCTCCTCTACTTTGACAAGCCTCACTCTCTTCCAAATGAGATAAAAAATGTATGTAATCTCTCCTATTAAAAGCTCAATTAGGAAGACTAAGTTCCAACAACATTTCACCTCAAAAATATCCAGCTTTCAACCTCTCAAGTAACCAGTCCTATGCTTCATTCTATAGTGCAAAGGAAGGAGGTTAGAGGTCCACCATCGAAGGGATATAGTCCTCCTTCAAAGGGATAAGCTCCTCACATCAAGGGGTTAGCTCCTTAAGGTATGGGATCTATGAACCTTTAAGGAGTGAACTTGCCACCTCAAGATTCCTCTAGAAGCTTCCAGAAATGACTCAAAGTGAGTTTTTAAGAATGTACTTGCGCCTTTTTAACTTTTACAGGGGTCCGCACCCATAACAGAGAGACAGAGCGGTCAGGTGCGCAGGGGACATGACCAATAGGTGCGGGACCGTAGATAATGCTAAGAGAAAGAGCGGAATCAAAGTTTTATAGATTTTTAAGGTCTTTCTCTTATTTTCAAGGCTTGATATGAAGAACTGAGGTTTAAGACTTGCAAAGGAGGAAGGTACGAGTGGTGAATGACTCACACTAATTGTAGAATGTCAAGATGACAATTTTTGTGGAACACTCCAGTAGCAATGTATTCATCCATTATATCAATTCTTGCAGTCGCTGCACATATTTGGTGGATGACCCACCATATGGATTTAAAAACAACGTTTCTCAAAGGTATTATTGAGGAGGAGGTGCACATTGATAAACCAGAAGGGTTTTATACATTTGATCAAGAGTCTAATGTGTGAAAACTCAAGTGAGTATTTTACGGTCTCAAACAACAACCTTGTGCTTGGTACACCATGATCGACAGTTATCTCACTAGTTTGGGTTTCACCAAAAGTGAAGCAGATGTGAACCTCTATCATATTTGGGGAGAAGGTAAATTTCTTATCATTGTTTTATATGTTAAATATTTAATAGTAACAGGTGATGAGAAGTTGATCAACTCTTGGAATAAGGATCTTGTGAGGGAATTAGAGAACAATACCTTGGCAAAGTTGTCTTTTATGCCATACAAGCCTAGCCCCATGGCGAAAGAGCGTCCATAGCCCCGATGTGTTTACTTGTATTTCCCATGCTTCCTATTTTATTCACCTTTTTGATAAGCACATATTTCAATCTTTTAGTTTATGTTGTATTTGAGTGAAAGAGGTGGGATGGTAATAGAGATTTATGTTAATAGATATAATACTTTCATAATGTTGACTCCAAATTATTTTCCTGGGACTATCAATGACAAAATTTTATGTGGAGGGATGGGAGGGATCCATTGTGTTAAATTCTAATCAGATATTTCCTTGAAAAGATAAACTATATCACTTAGTAAGGATGTGATTTCCTCCATAAAAATTATTTAAAGAAAGATGGTTTTATGGTTCCATAAAGCTATGCCTTTAATGATAAATCAAATTCATTGAAATAGGTATATTTAAAAATATTTCCCATGTATGCCAACCACTATCAGGTGAGGAAATATTTTTTCACATAAGTTATGGCAGATTCACCAAAATAAAATCACAATTGAAGGAAAAAGGAAAAGAATTCCAAAAAGAAATCAGTGAAAAAAATAAAAAATGAAGAAAGAAAAATGTGAAAGAAAAAATCCAAATTTAAAAGATAAACTCCAACAAGACTACTTATATGAAAGTCTCAACAAAATAAGTAAAAAGAATATAATCATGTGAAAGTTGCTTCTTATGTTGGTATTTAAATTCTTTTATCTTGCTGAGTTATAAGAAATGAGGCTCTGAAAATATAGAGGGTGAATAGCAGTGATGATAAATAATATGCTAAATAAGAAGTCTCTCTCTACTCCCTAAACCCTAAACTCTAAACTGAAAATCATTATTTATTAAATCAAACTAAGGCAAGAAGTAAATCAAAAGGAAACAATGTTTCATTTTCAAGGAATCAGAAATAAACCAAATCCACAGAAATGAGAATGAAAGGATCCTTCTTTGTGAATAACAATGATGAATTTTCACTTTGTTTTTTATTATTCTAAATTTATATCAGCTTTGAAATATTGAAATTCATTCAGAATCCCAAACAATGTAGTAATGAAGAGGATTTGAATCTTTATATAACAAGTAAGGGGTGATATATCAAAAATTCAAAATAAAATAGAATTCAAATATGAATTAACCATGATCCATTACCTTTACCTGTTCCAAATTCATTATTAGTGAAGCAGATTGTCCAAAAGGGTAAAAGAGACCCATGTGCATACAACATGAAGAATGTATATCCCTAGGTCTTCACATATGAGTGTATCGAAAGAAAAAAATCAGCAAAATCCTATGGTTGTCTTTTTGAAACATGTGACCTTCTCACCTTTCGATAAGCTTTTGAATGTAACAGTTAAAGAATACAAGTGGGAAAATATATCACAAGTCTTTTATCAGAGATTTGATATTAGGTGTGGGAAAGGGTAGTGGCCAATTGGAAGTCGTGATATAAAATTTATGATATGGATAGCGGGAAGCTTATTGGAGATCGAAGGATTAGGAATATGTTTGGTTGTGTTTTGCTTTGTACAACTAGCCCATGTAGTGAACCGAGGGGTTAGAGTGGGGGTAGAGCGCGCCCCTTCATTCTGCCGATTGAGTAGCGGGGGGGTCACAGGGGGGTTTGAGGGGAGTGGGTAGCCCCCCTCTACGGGGTCTAGGGCAGCGCCCGGGGAATTTTTTTTTTGGACCCTATATTAGGTTGGGTAGACCTACCTATGGTTTTGTGCATGATTTTTGCACATGGTTTTGGATGCGATGGTTTTTGGTCCATGGTTTTTTATGTGATGGTTTTCAGTCCATGGTATTGGATGCTTTGGCATGTATAAATATGTATTGTAACGTTGGAAGGAACATAATGAGAAATCAAGCTGGTAGTCCTAGTTTTGCGATCCAGGGGAAAATCTCAGTGTATATGTGTTTTATGTGTTATGCTCTCACATTGTTTATTTTTTTGTGTTATTAGAATTTGTATGCAGATAATTTTTGTACGGGGTTAAAACCTACATTTGGTATCAGAGTTGTTTTGGCTTCAAGGGGACGCCTATATTACTAAGAGGTTTTGCTTGGGCCTGTGGTAGACCCCATTTAGTGGGAGATCTATGGGATCAATTCTGGTGGTGAAAGAATATGACAAGTAGTGGAAAGATAGAGATTGGGAAATTTAATGGTCAGAGTTTCGAGTTGTGGAAACTCAAGATGGAGGATCTGTTGGTGGATCAATATCAGTCGATCGCGGTAGATTTAGGTACTAAACCAATGGGAGTGCCTGATGAAGAATGGAAGAAGTTGGATCGAAAGGCAAAGAGCACAATACGATTGTGTGTCTCAGATTCAGTATTGCTGAATGTATCAGGGGAAGCTACTGCGAAGGCTTTGTGGGACAAGTTAAGTACTTTGTACCAATTTAAGTCTCTAGTGAATAAACTATTCCTATGGAAAAAGCTGTATAACCTGAGGATGAAATATGGAGACTCGGCGATAGAGCATTTGAATGCATTTAATACTATGGTAAGTCAGTTATCGTCTGTTGATATCAAAATTTCATATGAAGATAAGTGCATTAATTTGTTGTGTTCTCTACCAGATTTGTGCGATAGTTTGGTGATTGCAATAGGTAGCAATGCAACTGCTTTTCAGTTTGATGAAACAATCTCATCCTTACTGACAGAGGAGATGACATGGAAAAATATGGAGAGAAATAATGGTGATGCCTTATTTGTAAGAGGACGTTCCTAGAATAGAAACAAAAATAATTCATCGAGTGGGAGATCTAAATCTCTAGGAAAACCTGTAAATTTGGTGTGCTGGAAATGCAGAAAGGAAGGGCACTACAAAAGGGATTGTAAATCTAAATCTCTTGAGAAAGGAAAGGGATCTGATGATGCTACTTCTACAGAGGCAAAACCACCTCAGATGAAGGTGGGGATGTGTACTTGGCTTCTTCAAGTACACATGTAGATCATGAGGCATGGTTGATTGACTCAGGTGCATCCTTCACTTCACTCCCCATAGAGAGTGGTTCTGCGATTATGAGAAATACGATGGTGGTGATGTCTTCTTAGGAGATGATAGGGAGGCTAGAATCATTGGTCGTGGAAAAGTAAAGTTGAAGTTGCAAGGTGGAAGGGTTAGAACCCTTCCGGGTATTCTGCATATTCCTGCATTGGCCAGAAATCTGATTTCTGTAAGCAGTTGGATGATGCAGGCGTAAAGACAGTGTTCGAGAAGGATACCTGCAAGATGGTTCGAGGAGCACTAGTATTGATGTGGGGAGTTCGGAATTGGAACTTTGTACAAGCTGCAAGGTAGCATTTTGTTGATGGGTGCAATAGTTTATGGTTCCCTGAAATGGAGCAGAAAATCTAGTGTTCTCTGGAGAGAAGACCATGTTGTGGCATCAAAGGCTTGGAATATTGGAGAGAAGGGCCTTCGAATACTTCATGGTAAAGGTATGGTAGAAGGTATGAGTAATAGCTCTCTAGATTTTGATTTCTGTGAAAATTGTGTATATGGGAAGCAGAATCGGGTGAGTTTCCCCTCTGGTGGTAAGAGGACGAAACAGGTATTAGAGCTTGTGCACAGTGATGTGTTTGGACCTGTGAAGGTTCCATAACTAGGTAAGTCTATGTACTATGTATCATTTATAGATGACTTCTCAAGGAATACATGGATATATTTCCTTAAGATGAAATATGAAATCTTTGATAGGTTTAAAGAATTTAAGGCTCTGGTGGAAAATCAGACAGAGAAGAAGATAAAGGTGTTGAGGACAGATAATGGTGGAGAATTCTGCAGCTAGGAATTTGAAGAATTCTATAGCAAGGAATTTGAAGAATTCTGTAAGAAGTGTGGTATAGCACGGCAGAAGACTACTCCATATACACCTCAGCAAAATGGAGTCGCAGAAAGAATGAACAAGACATTCATGGAAAGGGCAAGAAGCATGCTCAATGGTGCCGAGTTAGGACAGGAATTATGGGCTGAGGCGGTGGATACTGCATGTTACCTGGTCAATAGGTCACCTTCATCAACGTTGGAGGATAAGACTCCACAAGAAGAATGGACTGGTAAGAAACCCTCTCTTTCACAGCTGAGGGTATTTGGATGTGATGCATATGTACATGTTCCAAAGGAGAAACAAACCAAGTTGGATAGTAAATCTGAAAAGTGCATCTTTATTGGGTATAAGGATGGTTTAAAGGGTTATAAGCTTTGGAACCCAGTCACATGGAAGGTTGTGTACAGTCGAAATGTGGTGCTTAGAGAGGTGAAAGATGTTATCAAACATGAAGTCCAACCAAAGGAACCTGTGAAGATAGAGTTTGAACTAAAGGAGGAAGAATCAGACTCTGTAGCATAGGAGGAATCAGAAGATGAAGAGCCATAAACTCCGACTGTGAGAAGATCAATTCGAGAAAGAAGGCATCCAGAAAGGTATAGTCCATCTGCTTTCTGTTCAAACTTTGCTTTGTTTGTTACTAATGATGATCCCAGAACTGTGAAGGAAGCAGTGGATTCAGCGGATGGAAAACTCTAGAAAGAGGCCATGGTTGATGAAATGGCATCTTTGCACAAAAATCAGGCTTGGGATTTGGTGGAGTTTCTGACTGGAAGGAAACCCATTGGCAGCAAATGGGTGTTCAAGAAGAAGACACATGTAGAAGGGAAGGTGGAGAAATACAAAGCTCGGTTGGTAGCAAAAGGTTATTCCCAGGTGTCGGGAATTGATTTTGATGATATTTTTTCTCCTGTTGCCAAGGTAACTTCTATTAGATTACTTTTATTTGTTGCTGCTGTTTTTGATTTTGAGGTAGAACAGATGGATGTGAAGAAATCATTTCTTCACGAGGATTTGGAAGAGGAAATCTACATGAAGCAACTTGAAGGCTTTGCGGTGAAGGGTAAGAAAGAACTGGTATGCAAGTTAAAGAAGTCTCTGTATGGGTTAAAACAGTCACCAAGGATGTGGTATCATAAATTTGATACAGTTATACGGGGACTTGGCTTCGCCAGAAGCAAAGTAGATCATTGTGTGTATTTTAAATTAATTGGTGATCGTGTTATTTATCTGGTCTTGTATGTGGATGATATGTTGTTGGTTGGAAATGACAAAGAAATTATCCAGGATTTGAAGACCCAATTGTCCTCCAAATTCGACATGAAAGATCTCGGTGCTGCAAACTATATTTTGGGCATGAAATTAAAAGAGATCGGGCAAAGAGGAAGCTCTGGTTAAACCAGAGGAAGTATGTCGAGACAATACTACAGAGGTTTAATATCAGGATAGTAAACCAGTGAAAGTTCCTATTCCTGTAGGTGTGAGGTTATCTGCTGAACAGTGTCCCAAGACACAAGAAGAGGAAGAGGACATGTCCCGTGTTCCATATGCAAGTGCAGTCGGTAGCTTGATGTATGCCATGGTCTGTACTAGACCAGACATTGCACATGCAGTGGGAGTATTGATCAGGTTTATGTCAAAACCAGGAAAGGAGCACTGGACAACAATGAAACGGGTTTTCAGGTATTTGCGTGGCACTAGTGATTATGGTTTGTGCTACCAAGGAAGACCAGGATTGGACAGAGTGTTGAATATTCATGGCTTTGTTGATGTAGACTGGGCTAGAGATCTGGATCAGAGAAGATCTACAAGTGGGTATGTGTTTAACCTATTTGGAGGTGCAGTCAGTTGGATGAGTAAGAAACAATCTGTAGTGGCACTATCAACTACAGAGGTAGAATACATGGCAGCCATCATGCAAGCAAGGAAGCAGTTTGGTTGTAGAGATTGTGTTCAAGTATGGGGTTAGTACAGGGAGCTATAAGGATAGACTGTGACAGCCAAAGTGCAATTTCTTGGCAAAGAACCCTGCTTATCATTCAAAGACAAAGCACATTGATGTTCAGTATCACTTTGTGAGGGATATGATAGAAGACAAAAAGGTGTTGTGGTAAAGGTGGACACTTTGAAGAATACTGCAGATGCATTGACAACATCTGTGAGCTCTGAGAAGTTCTCTTGGTGTAGAGAAACAATGGGCATTTCAGGGCTGGAAAAATGACTAAGCTCTCCTGTGGCCCCCTGTGGAAAGAGAACAACAAGTGGGAGATTGTTGGGTTGTGTTATATTCTTTCCACATAGTTAACAAGGGGTTTGAGGGGTACCTGTAACCCCACTTTATGTTAGGTTGGGCGGACCCACCTATGGTTTTGTGCATGATTTTTGCACATGTTTCTTGAACGCGATGATTTTCGGTCCATGGTTTTGGATGTGATAGTTTTCAATCCATGGTATTGGATGCTCCGGCATGTATAAATATGTATTGTAACATTGAAAGGAACATAATGAAAAATCAAGTTGGTAGTCTCGGTTTTGGGATCCAGGGGAAAATCTCTGTGCATATGTGTTATGCTCTCACATTGTTTATTTTTCTGTGATTTAGAATTGGTATGCAGGTAATTTCTGTACGGGGTTAAAACCTACATTCCTGGGAGACAACCTCAAGCTCTATGCAATTCTGGGCAAAAGTACATGATCACTGAGGGCTAAAATTGTGAAATGCAGCTCAGTGAAGGTCTGGTTGTTGGAGGGTGATCCAGTCGTTAGAATTTCAGCAAAATGACTGAGTGTGTGAGAGAGTGAACTTGTGCATACATGACCTTGCGAACACACACTCAACATGACTCGACGATAGGAAACCTCAAACCATTAAGACAACATATACTCAATGTGACTAACCGACGGTGCAAGCGACAAGCGTGACACTTATGATAAATCATTGAACGACCACGACAACACTTCTGCGACAATGCATACAACATCGCGTGTGAGTGCGATAGATGTGTACATGGCAAGTACAACTCAAACACAACATTCAATATCACCAAAATGATGTCGGAAGCATGACATAGCAATCAAGATGTGGAAGACAATAGTTGGTCTAATAAGTGAAAAATAAGGAAGACATGTAGAAGAAACACATAAGATGACTTTTTGCATTTGTGCACATGCATCTCACTGAGGATAGGGTGATATGACAGTAACAAGTAGTCCTGGAGACTCAACTGAGAGGTGTACTTTGAAAGATGTTCCTTACTTACCATACTTACCCTCAAGATGATCATGCATCTGACATAGTTTGCATGTGGTTGTGATCTTTTCCATTACTCACTTCCTTGGTGCTTCTTCTCAACTCCTTGGAAGAAATTTCAGCATGTCACCTTTTCTTGTAGGCACTGAAAGTTAGATCTGTGCAATTTGAGTGGACAATGATTGCTGCTAGAATGAGGCCTTGGGAGGCCCATTTGCGTAGTTTCTACATGTAAGATAGACAAGACAACTTGGAAAACACTGCGTAGTTTTCAGCCTCAAAGCATTGTTGTGGGACAGGGGTCCTGAGGGGACACCTCTATGCCGTTTCTGAGTGCAATGCAACTATATTGTTCTGTGCATTTCTAGAGAGAAGTGTTGAATGCTTAACTTCTCTACACATTTTTGGAAAGCAGTGTTGCTTGGGGTCTCTGCGGGCTGCGAGGTTTTAGCAGGAAATGGAGGTTGGTGTCTCTGCGCACTATGGGGTTTCAGCACACAAGGGAGGAAGCTTGATGGTTTCAGAAGCAAATCACATCGTTCTGGGAAGTTGGATGGGGCTAGTTTGCTTGGGAAAATGGCTAAATGTGGGATCAATGAAACATATGTAAACATTGATAAGGATCGACTGTGATCACATATGGGCATTTAGTCACACAATGTAGACCATCCAGAATACATAAGATATACTTTTCTTGATGCAATAACCTTTCTGACGTGAGTGCGTGAGGTGAGTGTGAAACATGTCTATGTGATGAAAGTCATTCATATGCACACAATTCCCTTGAAGCAAGATAGCATTCCCTTTGCATGACAAAAAACAATCCCTATGCCCAAATATGACACATGGTGCATGAAGATGAGAGCACAGAAAACCCTTAAGATCAAGGAGGGGAGCTTGAAATCATCAGCTTACCAACAAGCGACCAAGGACAACCAATCGAAAGATCTGAGATAGGCTTTGAAACTTTCATGTGAGCCAAAATTTTGGAGGGTGGTTGTAGCCACTACAACACTTTATTTATATCCATTTCAATGATTAATGATCATTAAAATGTTGTTAATGTATATTATCCTGTTCTTGCATTGTATATGGATCCTACACCAAGTATATGTGGACCACTTCATCATTAAAGCTTGCTATGAAGGAAAATGCTAGTTTGTGGTACAAACACACGTTTGGAATTATCTTGGATCCTTTTTTATAGTTAGAGGTGCACTTGTCTTTCATGGACCTACTCCTACACTAAAAAGAAACATTCCTACAATAGAGAGAAATGCTCAGCGAAAAGTTTAAGGATGGAAATTTATCTTAAATATTAGAAACCTTGGTGAATATTACTAATCCATAATATGCAAACTATAAAATTCCTGGTGATATTTTAGTAAAAATATTCAAACTTTTAATGATTTTATATAGTCTCTATAAAATTTTCGTGATTTTTAACATAAAATATTTTTTTCTTATAAAATTTGGACGAATAATTTTTAGGAAAAAATGGGAATTCGTGAATATTTTTTTTGGAAAAAGAATGGAAAACTAGTCCATCTGCGAATATTAGTGCCTAAATTTTTCAATGGAGCAACCAATTTGGGGCTTTCATACACTGACACAATTTTTGGAAAACACGGGAAAGCTTTTTGTTCAAAATATTGTTTGAACACTTCCACATCAGTAAAAGGGCACCAAGGTTGTACAAATGTATTTTTAGAAATTAATTCTACAACACCAAATTCACAACATTTTTCAAACTACCAACTTCCTCCTCGATTTGTGTGCAGATGAAGTCGAATATGAAAATTATGGAACATAGGTGTTTCTCCTAGTATAGGAAATTGAATAAAACATGAAAGGTTTTATAAAATTCTCCACCATTTGGGAGATATGAAGGGGTCTTTAAGGAAGATTTGTAGAAAAATAAGGTAAAACCAAAATTTGCAAAAGTAACCAAAAAGTCACAATTTACAAGTCAATGAAGCTGAATCAGAAAATTCCAAAAGAGGGTTTTGTTGGAAACATGACATATTAGGTTTTCTCCACACTGCTTTGCAAAATTCACGATTTTCTAAGAGATACACAAGGATCTCTGAGGGAGTTTTTAGAAAAAATGATGTTTTCTTTCTAGATTTCCAAATATGCCAAGATTTACAAAATTCGTATCAGATTTGTGCTTCCTCAATTGGATCATGGTTTAACTAGATCTCCCATTCATGGCACATTGTTGGGAGTCAATTTCTTATCTTTTTTGTAATGGATTAGCTTGTCTAAAAATAAAATTGTATTGTAAAATTTATATAGTATGAGTTATGATAGCAAAAAATCACGATTCTTTGTATTCTCATGCTTTCACGTTGAGTGATGGGAGTTTTACCCCCTTCCTCTAATCAATTTATGGTAGAATACCGAAGATTATGATGTATTAAAGACTAAGGTTTCATTAATAACAGGCATCAATGTCATGTTTCCTTTTCATTTTTTTACATTCTCTTAATGCTACTCTCTTATTTGTAATTTAATATTTATTTAAAGAGGGTGGAAGCCGGTTGGTTTGGGTCCAACCAATCCAGCTTATCACACTCTATTAGTTAGTGTTTTGTGGCTTGGAAATTCATAGTAATATATCATGGTGTGTGTTTTAAGTTTAATATTTGATTCATTTGAGACTTTTCACAATTCTGTTCCTTATGCTCTATTTTTCCATTGGAATATATACATTTCAGTTTGATTCAAGATTGTATTAAGTTTTTCATACACTTGCAAACTCTGTTTTCTCAAATAAACCCTTAAGTGGCTTTTGGTATTTTACATTTTCTTGATACAAGGCTTGCATTATTAAGTTATGAGTGTTTTTGAATTCAATGTTATGGAATTGTTCGGTATTTTTCCTTTGACTCTCTTGTTGAAGAATTAAGCGTCTAAACTAAAGGAACATAATATTTATGTTTAGCCATTGATATTATTTTTTATTTAAAAACAAAGCCAAGTCATGAGTAAAACAATTTGAGACTGTACCGAGAGTCAATTATTATTATTTAAATTCCTTATTCAGGATAGAAACAGAGTATGGTTGTAAAGAATTAAATTGTAATGGACTCTTGTGAGTTGGTTTGACTTGTTGTCATTAATTTTCCTAAACTTGATAGAGTGAATATTTTTGTCTAGTTCATAACTCATGATTCATTTAACACATCTGGATTATATGTTTTGAATTCATACCATGTGAAAAGAAAGCAATAAGGAATTTCTTAGCACAAAGAGTGAGAATTTGTGTTAGTACATGAACGAGACATTGGAGTGAAGGAATGAGACAATAAGGAGTTTTCTAGCACAAAATTCTTGCAGTGTAGGAACCATATTGATTAGTATAGGAGTGATTTGGTTGTCAATATGGTTTTTTTTGAATTGGTTGTGGAATCTTGTGTTTTAAAGATCTTTATTCAATTTTCACTTCTTTTGGTTATGCAAATTACACATTTGAGTTACACATCTAGTTTTTCATATTTTGAACACAAAATTAATGAGCGTGAGTAGCGCACTAATTGGAATAACTAGAGAATTAGAATTAAGATTGTGAAAGAATGTTTTGATGTCTTATGTCATTCATTTAAGAACTCTTGTTGGATTGATTAGAGAGATGTTTTCTTTTGATTCTGTTGATTATTTATCTAGTTTGAAATCTCATTTTGTTTGAGACGTTAGTGAGTGAAGTAGCTAGTGTCGAGATTGATCAAGTTCTTTTTCCTTTAATGAAATTGTCAAATCTAGTGTAGGAATTGAATTCAGAATTTATGCATTGTTTTCTAGAACTTAGAACGTTGTTAATGGTTTTGCAGTATTACTATTTTTGGTTTTACTTTTAATGAATTCCTTTGACTGCAATATTTGAGTGGGTAATAATTGTTGTTTGCGATACAAATCAGGGTTTTTTTTATTTTTATTTTTATTTTTATGTATTTATTTATTTTCAGATTATTGGAGTCTGTATCTTGTATTTCGAATATTGTGCCTCGAAGTTCACAAAATGTCGGATTAACAATTAAATGTTGTTCCATTAATTTGTCTTATATTACACTAAACATTTTGGCACGTTGCTAGGGAGGTGCTTAGGGGATTGACCTTGGTGACTTGTTGCATTTTGGTTTTCTCTTTACCCAGTTTCTCTTGCATGTTTTTTTATTTTTATTTTTTTTCTTTCCTGTATATGTTGCTTATCTTTTTAAGTTTTTCATTTCTCGGGTGTTGTATGAACCCCACCTATATATATACATTACCCTTATGCTGACAGAGTATACCATTTGGATTGTTGAGAACATGTAAATGGTATTTTGAGGAATATTCTAATGAGGATTTTTGATGTTGCTAAAGAGATACAAATAATCCAATGATGAACTCATAAGTGAAGAACTTAATGTTTTTCTTGAACATAAATATAATATTATTAAATATTTGATTTCAAAATTAGATGATTTGCAGGAAGAATAGGAGAAGGATGAACAACCACTGCTTATCTTTTGTGCCAACAGTAGAAAGAAACACTTCCTTGGAATGTGTCCACTTAGTAGCCTGAAAGTTTGCAGAATTTGTGAAGAGGCTTATGCAATAGAACATTGCCCATCACTGCTAGGATTACTAAAGGTACTTAGGAAATCATGTAATGAATCGAATCAACTGCCAAGTTAAACTCAAAACCCATCACCATTTAATACTGGGACTTGTTAGCATTCCATATTTTTCCTACATTGAGGAGGAAAATTACAAAGGTAACCAAAAACCACCTTTAAAGCTAGGATATAGCCCTTCTAGCTTCAGATAGGGCTCTCTCTATATGATTTTTAATCTTAGTGTGTAGATTCTAGGCTAGGTATGAAAGGATTATTGGCATTATGATACACGTGTGGTACTTGATGGAAAATCACTTGTAACCGAACAAGTATATGATAACTAGAAGAATCCACATGTCAATTCAGTGGTGACACAATGATGGAATAGAATACTAGAATGATCAAAGGTTTACATATTAGAATAAAAAAATTTGATACAAGTGAATAATTGAAAATCTATACACACGTTCATCAATGCAAAGTTGTGTATACATGCAATTTTGGTAAAGAAAAGTAGCGTATGGTTTTTGTACCATGTTATTGTAAAAACCAAGGATCCTTACCATGGTATTGTCTCATAGTAATAAGCGTGCCAACGAATATTGATCCTATCAAATATTACCACTGACACTAATGTAGTTTTGACCCGTGGTATTGGATAAGGTCTAAAATATATAAAGAGGTGGGGATAAAAGTTTTAAGTGTGCAAGTGAAATTGTTTTTGATGAATACTTCAATCTAAAGTATATTTACATTGTCAGGGCCATAATTTTCACATTGATCTAAAATACACTGATTAATACAATGGTGATTCATCATCATGAGACCTGAAATGGACTTTCAATGTATGATCTGCTCATGGATTGACTAGATCTAAGTACTAATGCATGTTTTTATCTCTGAATATTATGATCTGGGTCTTTCTAAAATTCTGAAGAGCTGCGCAATTCTAGGTCAAAATTTGCAAATCTATATGCTGGTTGGTTTCAGGAAAAGCGTGTATGCACACGAGTTCACTTCTATAAAGTCATGTATATAAAGTATGGGTTTATGTTCATAAGTGATTGATCAACCTAATCAATGTTGTTGTTTCTCTATTGTCTATCAATGATATCCTCATGTTGATCTGGGTTGAGTGATAATTTCTGAAGTAGAATTGATTAAACGATGAAGTTGAATTTGGTTATTAATGGATTGAAGAATGTTAAGATGACTTGCTAATTGTGATTGAAGATCAGAGATAGTTCTATGATTTGTTCAGAGTGTTGTAGTTCATTTGATTATCATTCAGGGTTCCTTTCAGAAGTTGCAGTGGTCAAGTTTTTAGTTTTCATTATATTAAGATCTGTACACAGGTTTCTCTATAGAAACTCATGTATACACATGGGTTTCCTTAAGTGAAGTAGCGTATACATTTTGGAAAATGAATGATCATATTTGCAGTTGATTCTATGTATTGATGCAATATTCTGAGTTTAGTTCTAAGTACTGGTTACAATGATCTAACTATTCTAGTTGATTGGTTGAGTTTTGATTAAGTGTCAGTTGTTTGGGTTTTAATGATTGGTTTATTTTGTGTGTTAGAGATTGATGATTGTATTACAATGATTATTGAGCATAAGTGTTGATAGTGGATCCAGTGTGAAAATTCATGAAACGTGGTCCATGTATGTTGCTGAGGGTTGGAGCCTTTAGTGAGGAAATTGAAGCTTCCTTCCAGTAATAGTTCGTGATCATATCAATGGGTTGGTGCTCCCTTCGAGTAGGAGTTGGAGAATGAGTGAAGGTTGTAGCCTATGTATTGGTATGATTCTACACCAGTACAAGAATGTAATAATTTTTTGATATTAATAAGTTTTGAAGACTGAGAGGATAGCAACGGTGGTTTTCTCCCACATTGGATTTCCACCTTCAATCCTGGTGTTCATGTGTGTTTACTTATGTGTGATACTTTAATCTATTCTTACTGCACCTATTTACTACTTATTAAATGCTTGATAAATATCTTACAATCTAATTCAAAGTTTAACAGATAAAGAATTAGTTGTTTTACAAGTTTACTGAGCATACACTAGTTTCCTTTACAACAGTCGCATATATATGAAAGTTGGGTTCAGTCAAGTCACGTATACATTTCAGAAAAGAAAATTATTATTGTGACTTTTTTAAATTACTGATTCAAACCCCCCCCCGCCCTACCCCCGAGTATTTTCCCCAAGAAGGACAAGATAATTATTTTAAATTTTTGGCTGTAAAATGGAAAAGAATACCATTGGGCCTTGAGTCATAAGGTCTTCAATAATCAGTTAAAATAAACAAAGGATCAGAAAATAGGGCAAGATAGGTAAACTCCTGGATCTCATAGATCTATTGTGGTGTGGATGAGATGAATAAGAATTAGGATCAATTACATATAGAGCATACACAAATGAATTCTATAATTAATATCAGAAAGAAAATATTGAGACTTCTTAACAAGCTGGAGTAGAGTACTAGAAGTAAATTTGGCTCTTAATATTCTTGAAAAGAACTTAAGAAGGAAAAAATTCATGTGAATCTTGAAAGGAGAACATATTTCCAAAAAAGGAAACACCACCATTTTCTTGATACAAGGATCCTGAAACCAAATTGCCTACGTATTACTGAATTGATATTCAAAAATATATTTCACTGCTTACAATCATAGAAAAATCTTTTCTCCTTGCATAATCCAACCCGTACTAAGTATTTTTACAAAATACTTATAGAATTGGTCTCGAATTGATTCTGACTTCAAATAAAATTTATTACAAAATAATATCTACTGAAAACATGTAGATATTTCCAAAATAGAACTAAGTAATAGGAAATCTAGACTATTTCTGATTGTTTGTTCAGACTTGGATCTAAATTGTTGCTGATTGTATCTACTTTTGTTCTTCTTCTATTTTCATGCGCCCAAAATTGTGAGATTTCCATTTGTCTTTATTCAACTAGCTCCAAGAACTTATCCCATCGCCCTTCACTAGGAACTGAAAAATTCACCATGCTCCAAAATTTATCATCTAAATCTGTGTATGTCTGGAAAGTTGGTTTGTTTAAAAATAGATGATGGATTTGATGTTGAATGAAGAGATCATGTTGTAGGCCTTCCATAAAATATTCTCCACTTATAGTTCCTCTTAATTTAGCAAAACTTGATGTACTTGCAACTATATTACAAAATTGATCTTGATAGTTTTTTAATGGAATCAATTTTCCATTAGAAGCTCTTAAGTCTGGAAGCCCTTTCTCCTGCAATACATTGAATTTTCTATTAAATATTTTTACCCGTAATTTTGATTCTTTGCACTTATCCTCCAACTATATCATGAGGTTCCTCTTTTCTAATACTCTTTTTTACTTCCATCAGTGTGCTTTTTATGTCTTGAATCTATAGTTCTTCAAGCTCTTCCCCAGTTTTAGAATTCAAAATTTTAATAATTCTATTTGATTATGCTAGCCTGTGCTCTATTTCAACTGTTGTTTGTTTAATTGTTTCCTTCATATTCTACACTAACTCTTCCTCCTCAAATATAATTTGAATGAATGACCATAATTATGTGATGTTTGCATTTATGTTATGCCATATACTCTTTTTGGCCCTTGCCAACATCTGAGCTGTTAGAGACTAATTCTCATAATTTTGAATTTGTTGTATCAATTTGTAGTTCTTTTTTACCTTTGCTAGGTATGCATGATTTTCTTTTATCTTTCATTCCTCCATCTTTTTTAGTGTTGTTGTTAACTTCTCATTTTCCGTATTTTTTAATGAAATATCTCCTAAAGCTTGAACTAGCTTCTCAAAAGAATCTGATGTTGATGCTTGTGTTGTTTGTTGTACTTCCTGCTGTGTTGATGTACCTGCTGCTTCCAATTGTTCCTTTTCCTTAAACAATGTTTCCATGTCCTGTTCCATCTTCTGGATTTGAGCATTTTGTTCATCTATTATTTTGAACATCTTTTCTTTTTCCATTTCCAGATTGGTTACTTCTTTGGCCTGAGGGTGCTATGTAGTTGGAAGCTTAAGCTATTTCCCAAGGGTTTGAATATTTTCATTCTTGTTTTTAATAATATCGTTGGCTTCCTAGACATCACTAGCATCATATCCTAGTTTCATTATTAAATTTTCTAAAGTTTTGATTCTAGTGTCTTTGGCCATAGAAGACATTCGTTCTATCCTCAAATGTGAATGCATATTATTCAGAGACGCTTGCAACTTTGAGACAGCCATGGATGAATTGGTCAATTTTGTATAAATCATCTCATCTGCTTTCTTATGAAAATTGATTTGATTGATTGCATGAAGCTCTTTGGTATCAACAAAAATTTTTAAGCTTTGTAGTATTTTGCACTTATGGTGACTAGAACTGTAGGTTCCAAAAATGCCATTTGGAACTGCCCCTTTTCTATGTCAAACGTAGACAACAACCTGTGTTGAGTGGTGGTAGTTTTCTCCCAAAATCATGAATTTGTTGAAGCTTCAAAGCTTCATTCTTCAACTTGATCTCCCTGTATCTTGCAAAAATACTTTCTTGTGCTAGAATATGAGATGTAGAAGAGATAGATTACTTACTTGTCTCCTCAACATATGAGAATGTAGTGGTGGGAATACCTGTCAAGACTACTGTACTTTTCTCTTGTGAATCCTTTTCTTCTAAGGATTCTTATGAATATTTATTACCTGAGGACCACTCTTAGTAATAGTCGTTGGGTCCTTCTTTCTTCTCTTGAAGAAACTGAAGTCTGCAACTTGTGCTTCTGAATCTGCAGGGGACATATTTTTCCCCAACCCCTTGATTTCTTTGTCCTTTCGGATAGGATTTTGTAGAGATAATTGAAATACTATTTTCTCTTTAGTCCCTTGTAGTGTTTTCTCTTTCCACTACTCCTTGTTAGCGTACTTCTCTATCTATGGCCTAGGTGTATGTGCATATGGAGGAGTCTTCTGCTCAACCCAGTGTTGAAATTATCCCTAATAAGGCAATGTGAAGCTCAGTTTAAATTTCATCTGCTTTAATATTTCTTCCACTTCCTCTGCTACAAATCTTGTACTTACAATATAGGGTCCAACATGTGCCTTCAATTTAACTGGTCTTTCCTTTTATTTGATAGAAAATGTAATTCATCCATGTTTAACATTTGTCTAGTATATTCCAAAGTGAAAATCCTTACTGGTACAAAACCAATTAATCTATAGGGAGGAATCTCATAGCCATAGATCTAAATCTCTATATAGTTCTGGTAGAGATATGAGTCTCCAAATTTAGCCTATTATGAAATATGAAAAAATTTCCCGACTCTAGTGAAATCCTTCTTATAACATCACTAGTAAGTAGACACAAGGATGTATGTAAAAATTTGTACACAAAAATTGTTGAATGAATAATATTATGAATTCCTTCTGACTAAAGAAGTTTAGTGAATGACTGGTAATGGACTTCCTTGATCATCCCTCTTCTACAATTAGAACTTGAACTTGTCTTCTTGGTAAAATAGTGTCAGATATACTGAAATTGATTTGTGTTTGAACACACCTTCAACTTTGAACTTTAGAAATTGATCATGTGTAACATATGATAAATACTGAATGTAATCGAAAAGAATTGAAGGCTTATGACCAGCTGAAAATATAGATAAAAACCTTAATTCTACCTCATCTACCCACTAGTATGTATGATAACTTAATAAGCAAGTAACAATGGAAATTAATTGTCTTGACATCTGAGGGAAAATGGAAGCAAAGTATGGGGGATTTGTTCTAGGAAATTCAGAATTATTAGGCAGAAAACATTTAAAAATATGGGCTCACTTGGGGAAAGTAAGCTTTTTATATATCTCCATGAGTGCATCAGTGGAAAATGGGTGCAGGGAGGCCTAAGGATTTATCGAAAGAGCTTGGCAAATTCTTTCTATGGTAATTGAAAACATGATTTCATTGCTTTGAGCAATTACTTCTTTCTGGCAGGGGAGGTACCTAAGATGACACCAGGTAGTGAATTCTAGGAAAATATGAGTTTGGGAAAGGTAAATTGAGGTAGAAGAGATTCCCAGATATTTAAATCATCACTATGGTCTAAATACTTCTATTTTAATCAATTATGAAACCCATACAGATCAAACTCACATTGAGTTTTTCTTATCTTGTACTAGGTATCAATCAAAGGGGATATATCTAAATCAGGGATAGGAGGTACCATAGGATTCTCATTAGGAGTACTTCCCTTTCCTTTGTGCGAAGACATTTTTAATTTCAATGGAAAATTTGAAAAACAATAGTGTTACCAAGTCACAATCTGATTGGTTGCAGAAGGGAAAACAATTGACATAGGGTGCTATCAAACTTGGAAATCTTTCAATCTAAACCTGCATGGCTAAAATAACAAGAAAAAGAGGATAATACGGTTTGATACTAGATTTTGTAACACGAGTTGAGGGAGATCAATGAGATTATTACCATTTTGAAGCATAACATTTATGATTTTTTAGATGTTGGTGGGAAAAAAACTAATGGCCAACGAATATATGAATGTTGGCTAGAGATTTGAATGTTAATGGTTACATGATGTGGAGGATGCATGACATGGAAATATGGGTGACGTGATCATATGGGTGATGTGGATGGATGGGTGATGTGGACAGAGTGGAGGATGATGGGTGTCAACGATGGAGGAGGAACAAACAGGCAGAAAGAGTGTCAAAAGGTGGTTTTGCGGGGGGTGGAGGGGGGGTAGGAGTGGTAGGTGGTATAGGGAAGGGACCCCCCAAAACAAACATGGATCCACCATGTTACCTTAGGTGTTTTATTGTAAGCCACATTTCAGAACATTGTAAACCGAAAAAAACAGTGAAATCACTTTTATTTGCAATTTTAAAATAAAATTTAATATACTTTAACTATTGGTGGAATTTGAACTAGTTCGCCTCTTTGGGGTTTTATTGTTTATTGTTTATTTATTTTTCTTTCCCCCTCTAATATTCATATTTTATCCTTTTTATTTTTTCTTTTGTTTTTCATTTTTTGTTTCAAACACTAAACAATCTTAAAATGAAAAGTAATTTACAATATCCTTGTGGGATAAATGGATAGATAACCATGCCTTGAAAACTCTATTTATAGGAACCTAATAGTGGCTCCCATGGGGGCGACATCCTCCCTATGAGGTGTCAATAACACCATAGACTAGAAGCCTTCTCCATTAAGGATTTATTTAATCTTCAAACAACTAAAACTAACCTGATTAATTGAAAAATCATTACATATGGTAGCAATTCATCTGAATAGGGCCTTCACTTTGGGCTTCAATTTTTGATGACAATCACCCACACTTGCAATACTTGAAATAAAATGATATTTACAATGATGATGTTTTGTAAGTAGCTGAACTCAGACGAAGTAGTTCTTGAGAAACCTGCCATTAATATGACCTACTATTAGTATTTCTCCTATCAAATATTCTAATATAAATCCATTGGTTTCGAGGAAATCTTCAATCTTGTAAGGGCCTTTCCATAGACTATCAAATTTTCCATGTTTTCCATCTTTCTAAATTCTGGCATCTGATGAGGCTCATCATTGGGTAAAATATATGGACCTTAATACACCTCCAAGCTTACTAAAATAAACTTCTCTCATAATTCCTTACATGTTTTAATTATATTTTCTTAATAACATGAGTACAAGTAAGATGTTATGTCTGGTGATCTAATGTGCATTGATTGCAGGTTTTTGGGAGAATATTATGGCAAATTATCTCTAATTAAGGTACAGGAACTCGAATGAGACAAGGAGATATTATAGGAGATAGATCTTCCTCGTTAAATTCTTACTCATTCGAATATCCCTCAATCAAATCACACCAGCTCGAAGTTGCAGGTAGTTGAGCCATGAGGATCAGTAGCAGCCAAGCCAGTGATAGTTAAGAACTAATTTATCTTGAGATTGGGAGCCAGGACTTTCTAGATTTAAGGAATTTGTTGGAAACTTCAGTTGTATAAGTAAGGAGGCCTAGAGCCTCATTAGGATTCAAATTTTTTATCCAAGATAACTAAGCACTTTCGAGTTGAAGGATTGTGACAAAACATTGTCATGTAGTTTTTGATATATTAATGAAAATGAGCATTCCCTTGATCCAGCACTAAGTTGACTCAGAGGGATGAAGCTCTTCGGTTAAGCCCAACCCTAGTAGCAGAAGTTCCTCTTACTATACTTGTATGCTTAGGTTATTTCATAGATTACTTGTTGAATTGATTTTGGCATTGTTACATTACAAGTATTGGTGAATTTGATTAGTTTGCTTCCATTTGTGCATAGATTTAAGAGTAGCTTTAGAGAGATAAAGAAATACCAAAAAGGCTGATAATAGGTGGATCTTGCCTCATTCCTCCCATCAGGGACCATGGTTTAAGGTATTACCCTCATTCAACCTAAAAGTCAGAAATCTGGTTTCTTATGAAATTTAGGGTTTTTCCGCTAACTAGGTCAGCATATTTCAGTTTTCAAGGTTACGTTGCAGTTGTCCTGATATCTTCAACTTTGTATTAGATTTCATAGTGTTCTCACAACAGGTTGCAAGGATTCCCATGCATGAACTAGGCAAATAAATGATGAATTTGTTTTTCCTATGTTGATGTAAACCTCTCTTGTTTTGCCATGATTTATGGGTAAATGGCAACAATTATGTGTATATCTCAGGAGTTTCAATAGTGCAAGAATAACTCATATTAGCAGCCTCAGCCTAACATCACCAGTCCATGATCTTCAAAATTCACTAAGTCCATAATCCGAGTTATCATTTCACAAGGACAACTTGCCACGTTTGTTCAACAAATCCAACAATCATACAACTTTGGTTTGTGTTCTGAGGGAGTCCTAACCAATTCCTTGCCTTATTCCTTCCCTCACTCACCTTCCCTAAGCTGCATACCACTGTCCAAATCACTCCTTATTCTTTTGGCCTGTTCCTGTAGGAAAATAGGGGATCTTGTAGGTGAATTAGGACATCTTGTAGACATCCTATAGGATGACATGTAGTAGCCTATTTTGAGCCCAATTTGTGAGTAACGAATCATGAAAGATAGGAGAAGAACCATGCTTGCCTCCCAAGCCTTTTGACCCATCACATCTAGCTCTGTCTGCACCTAACCCACCTTCCATACAATCAAGAAGAATTAGCATTCATTTTTCACAAAAAAGACAAAAATAAAAAGGTTTTTATGCTTATTCATGTGCACAACAGTTAAGTGTTTGATTAGAATAGATCACATGTTTAGGTTACTTTGGATCTCACATGTGTTGGCTTAGAATTCTTCTGAAGCAAGGTATCTTAAAAAATATCTAGATGAGTATCTAGTAAATTTGGTAGCCCAAGAGTTGCAACATTCTTGCTGCAATACTGGTACTCAACACTTTTTGGCGTTGTTGCTGGGGAGATATCTGAGTAGATTTGATTTCTACTTTCTTTCTTCAATTTCTTATCTCTTTCATTCTGCTATTAGTTTCATTTTTGCAAGATATTTTTAAGTTGGTTTTCTTTCCTTCCCATTCTGCAAGTGATTTCATTCAGAAGTTAGTTTCAATTTAGTTTTCTTTTCTATTCTACAATTAGTCCTAAAGATTGAAAAAAAACAAAACAAAACACTTCCTTCATGCCTCGTAGGAATAGGGATAACTTAGGAAAATTTCTACCAAATACCACGACCACTTCAAATAGCCAACCTTCCCTCTTCTTCGGTGGCTGTGAATTAGGGGACCGCCTAGGTGAACAAACAGAGATTTTTGAAGAGCCTATAGGGGAAGAAGAAGAACCCATTCCAACTGACATAATGGCTGATAATAGAAATGAAAGGGGATATAGAGAAATAATTTAGAGGGCTTTTCCCATCAAAGAAACCAATGGGGATTCCAAGATGAAAAAAATAAGCCCCTTTGCTCTTCCTCATTTCCATGGACTGACCTCAGAAGATCAAGATACTTTATTGTTTGAATTTCTTGTCATACGCAGAACTTATGATTACACCACTAATAATCAGAAGTTGAAATTATTCCCATCCACTCTCAAGGATGAAACTCTATGCTGGTTCATGGGTTAACCTGAGGATAGTATCACCACCTGGGCTCAGATGTAGCAAGATTTCAACAACAATTATAGGGATTACTGCAGGTCCAAAAACACCAAAGACGAAATTTTTGGAATGACCTTAGGGCATGATGAGTCCTGAGAGGATTATGAGTAAATATTCCATCTCAACTATAAAAGGGCTAGATGCACACTTGATCATGAGTCACTTATGGTAGTCCTACTCAGGGGGATCAAGGAAGATCTCTTGGATACCCTAAACCTGTTATCAGGAGGGGACATCTACCAGCTACCCTATGAGGATATCAAGATCATATTTAAGAGCTATTCTAGGGAAGATAAAAAAAAGGTTAGGGTTAGTCAAACAATGGTCAGCTCATCCTCTTCCAACATTGCTATAAAAAGTGAAATTGGGAGCATGTTGGAAGATTTTAAGAGTGAAATGTTGCAAACTCTTGCCCTACATGTTATGAAACCAGCTCACAAAAATATAGAAAAGATAGATCAATGCCTTAGAATTCAAACTCTTCAAGGGGGCAACCTCCTTTACATTACACAAATGAATGATTCTTTGATGATACGATGAAAAAACCTCCTTTCTATATATAGGAGGCTAAGGGGTCATAACATAATCAAAGATGACATAACAATAATAATGTAAGGGCAAAATAATAACAATAGTGGGCTTCTATGGGGCACAATAATAACAATATGGGAGCTATATGGGTACAAAAATATAATAAGAAGGTTGGACTAATAACAATAGGGGGTTACACTAGTAGTATAGGGACCTAACATGCCCCTCTCCTTCAAAAAGTGTTGTCCTCAACGCTTGAGTAGTTCTTGATTCTTCTATATAAAATCTTGTCCTCCAATGTAGAATATTCAGCGGGTAAGTTCTTCCACTTGATGAGATACTCTGAAATTGATCGATTTCGTAGTTGTCGGGTTCTTGTTTCTGTGACTACTCCAGGTTCCAATATGATTTTCCCTTCCTCTTCAAGTTCTGACAATATTGTTTGAATTGGGATCTTTTGCAACTTTTGAATGAGTGGCCATACTTCTTCATCCTTCTTCCACTCATCGCTTTCTTTATTTATCCAATCTGGTTGGATAATAAAAATAGCACAAAACAATGCTTCCACATCCTCATCCTCATCCTTTCTTGAGAGTGCATCTGCAACAAAATTTTTCTTCCCTTTTCTATAGATGATGTCAAAGTCATAACCCAACATATTTGTGACCCATTTTTTATGTTCTTCTAAAGATAATAGTTCTAAAAAGTATTTAAGACTATCATGATCCATTTTTACCTTGAAGTGTCTTCCCATTCGGTAAGGTCACCATTTCTTAAGTGCATGTAGTATTTCCAACATTTCCTTCTCATAAATAGCTTGCTTGAGATGTAGCAATGAAAATACCCAATCACCTACATCAAAACACTTTTCACTACGATTTTGATTTACCTATTGTTTCATTTGATTTTGCACCAAAGTGGTGTTATCCTTTAAATGTTGGAGAACTTGTTGTTGATGCTCGATGTGATATTTCACTGCTTGAACCTTTTTCTTCTTGATATGTCCTTCTATCTTGAGAGTTTGAGGAGTGGTAATTTTTCCAATGCTTTACAAGATATGGTCAGATTCATTTCTTGATGGTCAATGTGATCTTTCACTTCTTGAACATTTTTTTCATGATATGTCCTTCTATCTGGATAGTTTCAGGAGTGGTATTTTTGGCCAATGCATTACAAGATATGGTTGGATTCATTTCTTCTTTCTTGATGTGATCTTTCACTTCTTGAACCTTTTTCTTCTTGATATTTCCTTCTATCTTGAGAGTTTGAGGAGTGGTAGTTCTTGCTAATTCTTTACAATATATGGTCAGATTCATTTCTTCTTTCTCTGGGGTTGGGTCATGGCATATATCCTCTTCTTTTGATGTTTCTAGATCCTTTTCTTCCTCCTCTTCATACTCTATGTAAAATAACTTCTTATCAGCACACTTATGACCTTTAGTGCATTTACTATCACAATTGTAACAAAGCCCTTTTTCTCTTTTTTCTTCCAATTGTTGTGGTGTAACCCTTGTAGGTGTGGAAGCTAGGAAAAACAACACTTCATATTTTAGTTTGAGGGTAGAATTCCTTGTTGCCATAATTTTTCTTTCCACTTTGTAACAAAGCCCTTTTTCTCTTTTTTCTTCCAATTTTTGTGGTGTTGCTCTTTGTATTCTCATAATGTGCTATAATTTCCTCCATGAAAATTGTGCACATAACAAGTTGTTTATGAGAACAAAGTCATTTATACCATAAAAATTGATCTTGTTCTAAATATGAAGATGCAATACATACCTTTTGTAATAGTGGTAGACCATGTAGATCAAAATATTTCTCCATCTATAGTATCCAATTTACTAGATCCTTTCCATCAAACTTCCTCATCTCGCTTTTTCTTGATTTTAGGAGCTTGATCTTGAAACTCCTGTAACTCTGTCCTTTCAGATCTTTAAGTTCTGAAATTGTGACCTGCAGTAGATCTCTATGTCCTCTTTCCAATGCCACCAGTCTGATAGAATTTAGATTCTCCAAGAAAGAGTTATGCACAATCTCCCAAGATGACCTGATCATATACCTTTTTAGAAGAGCAAACTTGTATGAAGCTCCACATGTCATAGTTTTGACCTTAGGATTTGAAAATTATACACAGGAAACTACAGTCTATCCTCTTTTTGTAACTTCTTATGAAATTTCAATATGATTCTCAAAACAAATGTTATGACTATTTCCTGGGTCACCCATTTGGAATGTAATTCAGGAGTCTGCAAAAAGGCCAAATTCCTCAGATCATATCTCCGTAAATATAGCACGAAAAGCTCTGAAATTTTGACCCAAGGTTAAGAATAATTTCTACCCAGATGGGTTTTTTTTAGCACATGAAACGTCGTAGGAAACAATTTATAGCAAAAATGCCACGATGACCTGTTTGGAGTAGGGAAACCCTAGAATCCATAGCTCTGATACCAAATGTTATGAAACCAGCTCACAAAAATATAGAAAATATAGATCAATGCCTTAGAATTCAGCCTCTTCAAGTGGGAAACCTCCTTTACATTACACAAATGAATGATTCGTTGATGATACAAATGACAAGACCTCCTTTCTGTATATAGGATTCTAAGGGGTCATAATATAATCAGAGCCGACATAACAGTAATAATGTAAGGGCAGAATAATAACAATAGTGGGCTTGTATGGGGCACAATAATCACAATATGGGGGCTACATGTGTACAACAATATAATAAGGGGATTGGACTAATAACAATAAGGGGTTAACCTAATAGTATAGGGACCTAACACTAAATATAAACATTATGTAAATCAAGAGGAAGCAGGAGGAAGAAGGGAAAGAATTGGCCATCTTCTTCCCTGGATGCACAAGGAGGCACCCTATGAATGAATGTCCATTAAACATTATAGAAATCTTCTCATTTTTTGAAGAAAACCACTCCATAGAAAAGTTTCCTTCTCTACCTAGACTGAAAGCTGTGTATCAGGGAACTGAAGGGGTGACTAAACTTCTCTACTACATAAATCAAAGGATGCATCATGGGCCTTGACCATACCAGCAGGGCATGCAAGGGTCATCCTATGCATATTACAACCCTAACCAGAACACATCCATTCCCCCTTGGGGCCCCCTTGCTCATCCCTCCTGGTATACATATTTTCCCTGGTCTTTTACACCTCAGTACCATTCCCACCTAACCAACCAACCATTTTAGCCATATACACCTCCAAAACCTCAGTGGAATGCACCACCCCAGGGGTGGAAACCCCCATACAAAAATGCTCTAGATTTATTGACTTCACCCCCTACTCAACCATAGATTTTACACCCTGCTCCACCTAAGCAACCTCAGACGCCTGCCCAACCAAATATGAACCCGAACAATAAACAACCACAACAATTTTATAATGGAGAGTCATCCTACCTTGCTAATGTTGTGGAAATTCAATAAATCAACCTTAGATCTGGGAGAGTGCTTTTAGATAATCAACCTCCATCTCCACCTAGGAAGAGTGAGGAAGAAAGAGAGGAAAGTATGCCTCGAGTGAATTCACCAGCCTTTCCTAAAATATTAACTCATCCAGTCCAGCCTACCCCAGAAGAGAATGAACTTCTGGGTGAATTGAAAAATATATGTGTCAAAATCCCACTTCTCCAAGATATAAAGGATGTACCTATTTACAACAACCTAATTAAAGAGAAGTGTTTCAAACATCCAGGGAGGCAAAAAAGAGACACCCCTACCATTAATGTCATTAGACAACTGTCTAACTTAATGTTGGGACAGGTAATTTACCCAAAGTATTTAGACCCTGGAAGCCCTGTAGTAGATGTACACATCAATCACACCATTGTCCCATATACCTTTATTGATCTTGCAGCTGCCATTAATGTAATGAATAAGGACACCATGCTTAAGCTGAATCTCCAAAGTTAATTAAGAAACACCATGACAGTCTTGCAGTTTGTAGATTGATCCATAGTAGCCCCTGAGGGGATCATTGAGGATGTGATGCTCTCCATTAACTCTTGGGAGTACCCTACAAACTTCTTAGTTCTCCAGCCTAAGACCAAATTTAATGGTAATCCTCTCATACTTGGGAGGCCTTGATTAGCCACTGTCAATGCCTACATCAGCTACAGAGCTGGAAACATGACTGTTAAAAATGGGCATCTATCCAAGAAGTTGGTCCTGTACCCTCCTGGTCAACCATCTCTAGAACGTGACTTACTTTTATAGATAATACAGGAGCAGGAGGATGTTGTCTACTCTGTCCAACTCTATACCCTAGAAGCTACCATGGGAGGAGGATAGTTTGATGAAGATGATTTTATTTAGCACATCCTCCAAAATCCAACTCCCAACACCTTGTCCCTAGAGGAAGTAGTGAAGGAAACCAAGAACAACCATCAAAATTATCTATGCTTAGCTGATTCAAACCCTACTCATGTCAAGACAATAGAATTCAACCCCAAAAGAACACTGAAAATCAACCCCTCTCTTTCTATACACTAAGAAGAAGAGTTATGTAATATTCTAAGAGAACATTTGGATCCTTTGCTTGGAATTATAAGGAAATGAAGGGATTGCACCCCACAGTGTGTACTCACCACATTTATATCAAAGAAGGTTGAAAACTAGTTCGACATCCTTCTGACCTATCACAATGGGCCTTGTGGAGGTCAATTTGCAGCCAAAAGAACAACATTCAAGGTATTGAAAGCTGGTTATTACTAGCCCACTTTTCACGAAGATGTGAGGAGGTATACCAGTCAATGTGATCGGTGCCAAAGGATGGGGAAACCTACCCAAATGGATAAGATGATTCTACATCCTCAAGTGAATTTTGAGCCATTTGACAAGTGGGGCATGGATTTCATTAGGCCCATTGACCCTCCATCCAAAAAAAAGTAGTAAACTATTGTGTGCACTAACCACTTAACCAAGTGGGTTGAAGCCAAAGCCATCAAAACAGCAACAGAAGAAAAGGTAGTTGAATTCTTAAGGTAAAATGTGTTTTATAAGTTTGGGTACCCTAAAGAATTGGTCACTGATCAAGGAAGTCAATTTACATCTCACATGATTGAAAATTTGTTAAGCCAACACAAGATTAAAGTACACAACATCCACTCCTTACCACCCATAGGCTAATGGGCAAGTGGAGGTAACCAACTGAGCACTAGAAGGCATTCTGAACAAGGTGATTAGCAGCAACAAAAAGGATTGGGTAGATATATTAGTGAAGGCCACCTGAGTCTACAATACCACCTGGAAGACCACCACTGGCTTTACCCCTTATGAGCTGGTCTATGGGAAGAAATCCCTGCTATCCATTGAATTTGAATACAACACCTTAAGGATGGCAACACAACTGGATCTGGATATCACCAGGGCACAACAAGAAAGGTTGCCCCAACTGAATGGGTTAGATGAATTTAGGATGCAGGCCCTCCTGCACACAGAAGTGACTCAAGTTCAAAGGAAAATTTGGCATGACAAGAATATAAAAGACAAATAGTTTCAAGAAGGTAAAATGGGCTTTGTTGTATGATTCCAAGTATGAGGATTTTAAAGGCAAGTTAAGAACTAGATGGTTAAGGCCTTATGTAGTAGATAAGTGTCATGATAATGGTGTTGTGTAGATAAGAACCATTGATGTAGAGGCTATCCCTTTGCTTGTCAATGGGTATAGATTAAAGATCTACATGAAGCCCTTGTCAAAGTAATAATTCATCAATAGCATCAACAAGATAGTGATGGTGGTGGGGAAGTCTCAGCTTCCACCCCACCAAGTCCCTAAAGAAGAAAAAATAAATAAAAATAAAAAAAGAGAAAAAAATAAAAAGAGAAGGAAATAAAGAGACTCGAGTGAAAACCTCCATGAAGCACCTGAGTCCCACTGTTGGGTTGAAAACCTCTTGAGGTGGCCCAAGGGTGTTCGTTTTTTTTAAGAGGAAAAATAAAAAGATCTCTAGGTGACAACCTCTTTTGGGGCACCCAAGTCAGGAAACTAGGATGAAAACCTCCATGGAGGTAGACTAGTTGTTTTACAAAAAGAAAAAACAGAAGAAAAAAAGGAGAAAAGATACAAAAGATGGAAACTATGTTTTTCAAGTCAGCAAGAGGAGGATAAGCACAACATGAGAAGGATAGAAGGACTCACAAGATCCATGTTTTCATATACCTATTGGCCCTCAGTTTTAGTCTATTTTTGCTTAAGGAAACTTACTTAATCCTTATATTTTCCATCCAATTTCCATCACATCCATCTCATTTTGATGCATTTTATGCATATTCAGGTATTTAATTTTAATTTTGGAATTTCTAGAAGTTTTTATAAAAATTAAGCTTCAAGTGCAATTTTGAACAGAATCGGAAATTCCCATAATAACTATGCGGATGGCATATTTGTAGGACACTTAGGCTCGAGTTGGATGCATGAAAGGAAATCTTGGGAACTAGGACTGAACTAATTCCACTTGGTTTGGTCAAAACAAGCTTTATTAGACCCAATCAAGGCTAGTCAAACATGACTAGTCACCCAGAAAATCCCTAGGACATAGGGCATTTTTGTGATTTCATGCAATTGTCCATATTTCTTGGGATGTATTGTATGAATTTGACTCAAATAGATGGATATGAATAGATATGATTTTTAGAGAGACTTTAGATCAGTTTGTTTCATAAACTTGTATTTAAGCCAAGACTTTGAAGGCTTATGATATGTAACTTTTGTATAATTTTATGCTGAGACACTTTGGAGTTTGAAGCTAATTTGAAGACCCTGTTCTAATACTATTTTGGTTGTTCAATAATGTAGATTTGTGACTGAAGTTTCAGCTTTTGATATCAACCTTCAAGTGTTCAAAGCAAGGGTGGAGGGCCCCCACTCCAAGCTAAGTACACTTCCTTGTTAGACTAGTTTAATATTCCATAATTTGGTTATCTTAGAACTTGTTTATGTGATTTTCTTCGGATTGGTTTATGGTTGATGTGTGATGATTTATTTTATTTAATTTTAGTTTGTTCATCACTTTAGTAAGATGGAATAACAAGGTGTTCAAGTTGAACACTCCTTCTATTAAATTGGTGGATTGAAACTAGGTTTTTCCTTGATTACATGCAAGTAGTTTTTCTTATGTATTTTCAATCTTCAATTAATAGCATTATGGTGAATGAATTATGATGGGAAATTCCAAAAGTAACTTAAGTTAAGAGCCTCCCTTCATTGATGATTTGTCCATATTAAGCTATTGATATTTCACGGTTTGTAATTTCTATTCATCAAGTAATAATTGAGGAAGAATTGGACCTCTTAAGTTAAGAGCCATTTCAACTTTCCTTCATTGCAAGGTGAATTGGAATTGTTAGTCTAGGCTATATTTGTAATATGCACTTATTTAGTTTTTGAAAACTTGTTTTTCAAGTTTGATTATATCTGATGTCCATATACTGTGGATTTTCCTCCGAGTTTTACAAACCCAGATTGATAATTAAATACATGTGTTAATTTAGTCAATAAATTAGCTTAACATTTTGGCACCATTGCCGGGGAGGTAATTATCATCATAGTCAAATAGAAGATAAACAAAAACACTAAAAATTAGTTAATATACATTTCTCTTAATTATGTTTCTTTTTGCTTAGAAATAGAGATCCTAAGAGTAGATTCCCAAAACAAAACCTCCAACAAAAAGAAATAAAATTAAAAAAATAACTACAAAATCCATTTGCAAGAAAAGATCTAAAAATTGATGTTAAAGAATGGGTTACAACACTACTCCATTCTTCATTATTCTTTCTCATCAAATCTTTATGATCAAATAAATTTTCATGTCCAAAAATTCATTAAAGTATATTTTTCAAATTTGGATGTGAGTTTACTCATGATTTTGTTACAAAAATGGATGCATTGGAAATTCTCTTATACTTGAGAGAATGAATTATTTTTCTAAAATAGAATGGGATAGAATAGAATAAATAAACAAGTAAAATGAATTCACAATAAAACTTCCATAATAAATTTGTTTCAAACTGTCATGAATATTTCTTCAAATCATTGCTCAATATTCATTTGAAAAGACTACATGGAAAAATGCAGTAAGAACAATCCTATTTTGGGTAACCATATAGGATCATTTTCAAATCATAGTTTTTTTTACATATCTCTTGAAATCTATTTTTGGAATCCATTTTTAAGTTTTAAATTTATATCACAAATAAAAATGTGATCAAAATCAAAACTAGGTCTCGAGTGAAATGTTGAGGACAAAGTTAGTACAGCCTATATTGAGGTGTCTAATGGAAACATTTTTATCTAAAATTCATAAGGAAATATAGCCCTCGAAATCTCATTTCCAAATCAGTTTATCACTTCAATCAGGGATTATATGAAAAAGTTATTCTTAAAATACTATTTGCTTCTTGAAAATATGCATGTTGACAATTCTAAGACTTGATTGTTCATTGGCATATTTAACATACCAAATCATCTTATTTTCAAACCCTATTTATATGAGAGATATGTATTCAAGTATATATTAATACACAATTTTAATCGTCCCATTTTGAGATGAAATGAAGAAGTTATGCCGCATTTAGTGACTGCATGTCTTCAAAACAACATAGTAAAACTCTGCTTCCTAGGCCTGTTCATCACCAATTTTGTGATATCTAGCCTAAGAATTTTTAAAACCTATTTCTACTGGAAAGATAAAAATAAATATACTTTAATCTCCAAGTGGAATCACATTGATTCGATATTTATCGAAGAAGTTACACTTCAAATAGTGACTATTGGTCTATTTAAAAATTAACAAGCAGCTCTATCAAACATGGCACTCCTTACAATTTTTAGCATATCACTTTAAACCATTTTGAAAACATATTTATATATGAGGTATCCATATGAATTCAATTCAACTTGGCTTTTGAATCACTCTAATTGGATATAAAACGAATATTTTGTAAACAAAATACTGCTAGGAGGTCTAGGCTGGCCACCATTCCTCAAAGGGTAAATAAATGCCTTTTCTTTGTATATCATCATTGGAATTGTTTTCTAAGCAATGCTTGTAATGATTTACATACTTATTGGAAGAAGAGAGACTGCACACCTCTCTTCATCCATCATCTAATGTTGTATTGCAGGCAAGTGCTATGTTTTTGCAGGTCATAGGAAGAATGAAGGAGTGAGCTCCATGGATGAAGTAGTTTTCAACGTCAATTTTAAATTCATATTCCAGAATATGAATACAAATGTTCAAGTCAAAGTGAAGTAAAAATTCACCTGATGTTGAGTAAATTCAATGAAACTCAAACTCTTGAAGCTTGTCTTTAGTTATTGACCAACAACACCAACAAACCCTACAACATGATCGAGATCGAGGCAAAAAGACATGAAAATAATAATCAGAAGAAGAAGTCTAGTTCTGTACCACGAAAAGTCACATCCATTGCCAAAGAAGTCTTTCATAAGCCAAATTGTTTATGATTTCATCCATCATCCATATTGTATGTTAAGCTCTGTGACCATTCATGTTGAAGTCTAGACTTATTATCTATCCATTTACTACTAAATCATGACTTCAATATAACATATTTTCATACTTCCCTACTCCATTGCACCCCACCTCCATCCAGAAAAGGAAAAACATAAAACAAATAGAAAAAGATAAAAAAAAAATAAAGGAGTTTGGTTGTGAAAATCCACGAAAGTGGTGCACTACAAACTCGAATTCATATAGGAAAACCAACTTGTTTGGCCCATATGAATTTTGTATTTGGTTTTACCATTTCTTCAGATTGATTTTCCAGGAATCATTCTCTAGGACAATTCTTTCCATCAGCAAGGGGGAAGGTCGCAAAAGAAACTTAATTGTGCAGCTAAATTAACAACGGAACTTGTATTGTTGGCAGTTGGGACCTAAAATATTTTTAAAATCAATAGCAGTTGGGACCTGAAATGTTAGCAAAAACATGTATATATATATATTGCCTGAAAATGTACATCACAAAAGGGACCTGAGTTATTATGAATCAATTGCAGAGGGACCTGAACGACATCAACAATCAATGGACCAGAATCAATGAAGAACGTAGAACATGAAGCATAAATAAGCTCTATGTTTCTATCTATCTACGATATTCGATCAAGACAACTTCATCCAATATTGTTGAAGAACAAAAACATTCATCCAATACTATCAGGGAAGTACAAGTATAGTAAGTGCACAATTTTGTTCTTGTAAATTCAAATTTTTGTAGAAAATGTTAGACTTTGTTAAAATTGAGATTCGTACCTGAAGTATATATTTTCCATCCATTTCATTACCTCTACCCACTATCCTAAGTATCATCTTATATTTATGAACATCCTATACCCATTATCTTATACCTAATCCTATGTACATCTTACATTTATATTGTACATTTACCCTAGACCTAATCCTACATTTATATTCTACATTCCATTCATATATTTCATATTCCAAAAAATTTAAATATTCCATAACCCTTATATTCTACATTCCCTTCTTATATTTCATATTCACTTCATAACTTTAATAACCCTAAGTATTTTTCCTCAAAGAAAAAAGGGATTAAAGTGAATGTAACAAGATGGAACTTGCACAAATGAATCAAACATTAGTACATGGAGATAATTTTAAACATGACCTAGGTGGTCATTTTAAAATTATAAGATATATTGTGTAAACAAAGAAATATATGTGCATTATAAAATATGCAATAAAGGAAATATGCAATGATATCATAACATAAAGAGATGGGGATATAATTAACATGCACATATGGAAACCATTATATCAAAATGATTTCAACGTATATGGTTCATATATGTAATGAAGTCATGGGTAGTGGCAAGAATGCAAACAAAGTTATGATGAAACCCAACGCATAGAGTATAAACTTGTATGGCAAAGATGGCAATGGCTGATACAATCAACAGTCCAAAGGATGGTGTGTTGGCATATAAAAGATGGCCACGATTGGTACGTTGGCATACAAAAGGATGACCATGAACCACATAAAGACAAACCTGTAATTAAATGGGAATTTGAATGATGAAAGCAGCCTAGAGCATAATAATGCAATGGTAGGTGGAAACTGGTCAAAGGATAGCCACAGAGGCATTATCCAATAAGATGTGCTTCCGGTTTATTAGTCAAAGCATGGTAAAAATTGGAAAACGGTCAAGAAATAAAACCTCTCTCAAACAAAAATGAAACCTCTGCACCCTCTCAAAAACATTCTACCATTTGCTAAATGCATTTTTTTGCCATCATCACCCTTGAGAGCTCAAGTGAATAGTAGCAAGAGGATTGAAAAGTGTTAAACATTTTGACGGAGGAGGTAAGGATAAAAATAGCTGAGTCTATGGAGAGATATGTAGGATAAATCAATGGAGATAGTGCTAGATTGTAGCCCAGAATCTCGTGGGAAATTTCAGGTAATATGGATTTGATTTTCTTATATTTTGAAGAAGATTGTAGAGGTAAAGTCGAGATCATGATCATCGAACTCTTTGTTAAGAATTGCATGTCATGTAAATTACTATTTCTCTATTTATGCCACAAGTCAACAAGTTGAGGCATTCAAAACAGAGATTGAATGAGATAAGGGTGATATGGATTGCAAATAAGTAGTCCACGAGTCTAGCATTCGCAATCCTTCTACAAGTAGCCAGGTATGCCCAGTAAAATCGACATGACTTCAGTTAAACAAAGGTTTATAGATGCAAGAATCAAATGTACAAATAGTGAAGTTAATGAAACTAAGGGATAACAAGAGATAAACATTTATGCATCTTCCATGAAGAGCCTGTTCATAAATATTGGTTGCATGAATTAAGGAATTAGAGTAGGATTGAAACACGTAGTCTTTGTGAAACAAACAAATACACCCGCACATATGTTTCTTCGATCAAGAAGTGTGATCAATAATCAAATGTTAGTTCGATGCATGAAGGAATGGGTCAATAAAAATAGATTTTGGGCTTATGTTTGAAGATTTGGGTTTATATTCGCTAGCGCAAAGACAAATTTACATTGACTGTCATATGTTGATTAAATAAAATAGTGTAGGGGTTTATATTGGTCATTGGAGCAATGAAGAGTCATATGTCGATTGGATATGCTGAAGATTGGTTATTAAGCAGAATTGTATATTGGTTATTGGGCAGAGAAGTATTGCATATTGAAATATACATAGAGCTTCAATTTAAACTCAGAAAAAAACAAAATTTTGAGATTATATTAAGAAAAACAAAAATCATAACATGATTTTTGTTTTCTTCATATATTTCTATTTCAAAACAAAGCTCAGTTTTTTACAGAGGTGTTTGTTTCTTTTCTATAAAGGGTAATGATTTAAAAAAAACAGTGACTTATTGTTGTAGTGATACAAATTAAACAAGCTTGCAATTCAATTGTTTTTAAAGAGCACCACAAAGAGGTAAGCAGGATACTAAAGAAGCATTTGAAGAGAGAAATTGATTTCAAATTTGATGATAATGATTTTTTTTTTCTAAGTAAAAGATAATTCTAATTATAAGAGGTAAAAATAGAGTTACAAGAAGGTCGAGACCTCAGAGGAGATCCAAGACTATCCATCAGTACATACAAACTATCCCAAGGATGGGAAAACCAGAAACACAAATCCTAAAGCCATACAAAGAGAACTGGCCATGTTGGTAAACCACAGAAAAGGTCAGAAGAAAAGCCGTGACCATACTATCTATACTACCCAGATAACCATAGGCAAAACTGCAAAACCAAAGACCTGATACAACTGTAGAGCCAAAGACCTGATACAAAAAGACAATAACAAAATCCATATAGGCATAACACATTGAACGAAAGAGTGAAGAGAGGAACAGGGGCATCAGACATGGACCAGGAGGCTTCAAGCGACTGTTTCATGGTCCTGAGCTTCCTCCTCCACAGGGCATGGATTTCCCATCCACGAGTCATCAACAGTGTCCTCAACATCTATACCGCTGCCACCTGGAAGAGTTGTCAAAAGCCGAATGCCGCTGGAACCACTCGCCAGGTGAACAGAGGCTGATACTTCCCGGAGGTTGCCATCTGGTGGCTTGAAGACATCAGGGACACTTCCCTTAGCTTGCAAATCACCACAATTGAACACAATGCCAACGTCTTCCCCTTGTTGTTCACTTTCATCTTGAGGCTGCATTGCCGAGGTATGCATAGAAACACTAGGCCGAGCTTCTTCCTCCGCAAAAATTACAGTGATGTTGGCTGAGAGAACAAGTTTATTGAGGCGACTTTGAAATTTGAAGTGGGTGTTTTGGAAAGAGTTGTGCGGTAAAGGCTTGTCATTGTCAGAGGGACGGGAAACCGAAGCCAGAGGAATAGCAGGCGGGGGAGTAGGCTGAGAATTCCCACGACCTCCACGACTACTACCACGGCGACAACTACTACGGCAACGCACCGTTGTCAAGGTATCAAGGTAGCTTGATGGAGATGAAGAGAAGGGCGAAACAAAGCAGGAGTCAAGGTAAGGGAGCCGATTAAGAGTCATGAGCCAGAAATTCAACGTAGCCTTTGGAGCACTGCAAGGATGCAGGGTCTTAGGCAAGCTAATGTTGGGAGGCCAGAGGGAAATAATAGCGGAGAGAGCCGAGGCAGCCACAAATAAAAATTCAAGTGATGTGTCTCGAACGAACGGCTCATTCAATACCGAATGAAAATTGATCTACAGGTACCCATTATGAGCCTGCTTCATCCATGGGAGAGCTTGGGATAATGTGCGATCCTACCATCTGCAAGACCAGATGCCGGCACGGAATAATACCTCCATTAATATAGCATTAAAGCACCCGCATCCGGGTGTGTTTCTTCTACCTGGTGCATATCATTCTTCACAATATTGTGGTAATTCATTAGTTGGGAGGCCAAGGCAATGCTGGAGAATGATCCTATATGAAGTTCCAGCCCACATTCCACTCCAAGATTTGCAAGAAAGTCTGCCGCTTTATTTCCTTCTCGACGGGTGTGCTTAATAGAAATGGCCCTATGTCGAGAAAGCCAAATATCAATGAGCTCAAGCCTTTTTGCCATTCTCCAGCTATTACTCACCTTGTGCGAGGGAGTGCCTTGCATGATTTTGGAAACCATATTTATAATGATCTGGGAATCCCCTTCTATGATAAGCGGAAAGAATCCTTTGTCTTGAGCTAAGATAAGACCTTGCCATAAGCCTTCCAATTCCGCTGAGTTGTTGGTATCCCACCCTTTTGAACCAAAAAAAGGCAAAATAGGAGTTCCCTAATGGTCTCTGAAGATCCCTCCAAAGCCAAAGTTTCCTAGATTTCCTTTTGAAGCTCCATCAAAGTTTAGTTGTATCATGTTATTGGGAGGAGGGATCCACTTTGTGGGTAGACTGCCTAGCAAAGGTAAATTTCCTTTGGAGGAAAGCTCTTGATTCAATTGAATATTCCAATTTTCCCATATGGATTTTTCTTGTGGCAGAGAATGAAGATCTTCCTGGGACCAAGAAAGGATAGAAAGGGATTCTTTGATATTTTGGTAGATGATGGTCCAGAGATTTTCCATAGGCATGGATTGGTCCTTGAATATCCGGTGATTCCTTTCCTTCCAAATGTTCCACAACAGGAATCCAGGAATAAGCTTCCACACGGTATTTAGAAGTTTGCTTTGATAAGGTGTTTGGTTCCAGTTGCAAACTGTAGCTATGATATCCCCATGCACTCTGCCTTCTTTTTGGCAGTGAAAGCTAACTTTTTCCCATAGCTTGCGCACAGAATGACAGGATTGCATAAGATGTGTAATGGATTCCTCTTCTTGCTTGCAGTTGGGGCATCTGGAAGGTCCATGATAATTCCTTTTTTCTGAGATTATCCCATGTGAGGATCTTATTTTGACATAGGAGTCAGAGAAAGGTAGAAACTTTCAACCAGTTGGAGGGGTCCCAGACTTTGCTCCATAGTACATCTTTGACCGTATGCTCCTTAATGATTATATTGTAAGCTTCCTTCTTGGTGAAAGTGCCTTTTTCTTCATATCCCCACCTATGGATATCCATTTCCTCCGAAAAAAGTATTTTTCTTTTCAGTAATTCTGATGTAAGAGATTGCTGAGCCTGTTCTGTGCCATGCCTTAGGATCTGATTTGCTTCATTCCATCATCTGTAATCCTGGATGGAGGAGGGATTCCAAAAGTTTATGACCTTGTCTAACTCATGCAAATCCTGCTCCGGTATCTGTAGGTGAGAAAGAAGGTCCTTGAGCTTTGGCAGCTGCTGCCAGGAGCCCTCCCAGAACCTAGCTGTGTTGCCATTCTTGACTTCCCAAAAACTGTGCTGTTGAATTAAGTTCCTGTGCTGTTTGGCCGAATTCCATATCAATGATCCCATGCTAACTTCTGACATTCGTATTTGTTCTTCAATTGGGCAGTTGCTTGCATATTTGGCAGTCCATAGAGAAGCCCAGGGAGTGAAGGGAACAGAGAGCCATCTCCACCAAATTTTGGCTCCCATGACTTCGTTACTGTGAGACGGATCCCTCAAACAAGTGCCACCAGTGCATTTTGGAAGGCAAACTTTATCCCATTTGACAAGAGCCCATTTACGGGTAAGTCCAGAAATTCCCCATAGGAAGGAACGTTCGAGTTTCTTGATTTCCTTGAGAACCCACTTGGGGGTGGCCAAGATACAAAAAAGGTAGAGCGGCATGGAGTGAAGAACAACTTTTATGAAGACTACAATACTGGCCAAATTAAGAGTCCTGTGAGTCCAAAGGAAGAGTCGAGCCTCAAGCTTTTCTAAGAGGATTTGGAGGAGTGCTTGAGAGCCGAGGCTGTTAGAGGAACTCCTAAATATTTGGAGGGGAGAACGGCAATGGTGAAACCAATAATACGTGCTATAGATGCTTGGGTAATAACATGAGTGTTAAAAAATAAGATTTGAGACTTGATTTTATTGACATTGGCTCCAGAGGCTTCTGAGAAATCCAATAGAAGAGATTTGAGTTGACAGGCTTCCTGAACAGATGGATGGCCAAAAGCATGTTGTCATCAACAAACTGTTGGTGAGAAAAAGTAGGGGAGTTGTGAAAGGATAAGCCTTTGAGGAGCTGAGATTGCTGGGCTGTTTTGATGCTGCGACCCAATCCCTCTGCCATGATAATGAAAAGGAAGGAGGAAAGGGGATCTCCCTACCTAATTCCCCTAGAGGGACCAAAGGTGGGCAAGGGTATACCGTTGATTAGCACATAAAAGAAAGATGAAGATAACAGACTCATAACCCACCTTACCCAAGGAGGAGCAAAACCAAAATCTGTTAGAAGTTTTCGAATGTAAATCCAACTTAAGCTATCAAAAGCCTTGGATAAGTCTATTTTGAGCAGCATACTTGGTTTCTTGGATTGCTTCAGCGAACAGATTATTTCATGAGTTAGGATAATTCCATCTGTTATCTGCCTGCCTTCTACATAACCGGATTGCTCAGGCGAGATGATGAGAGGAAGCAATAATTTCAGTCTAGAAGCAATAATTTTGGAAACAATCTTATAAATTATATCACAAAGCGATAGGCTGATACTTATCAGGAGTGTTGGGCTCCACCTCCTTGGGAATCAGTACAATGAAAGTGGTATTTAAACCAGGGAACATCCATCTTAATGTATGTGATTCCTCCACCACTTGCCAAATCTCCAATTTGATGAGGTCCCAGAAGTTGTGGAAAAAATTGGAGGTGAATCCATCCGGACCCTGTGCTTTACCAACTTTCAATTGACGCACTGCCTCTTCAACCTCCTAAAGGTCTACATGTCTGAGAAGGAGGTGATTATGCTCCTCTAAGATTAATTTGGGAATGTTCCTCAGAATTTTATCAATAGCTGGCATTCTGTCTATATTTGGCTCTTGATGAGCTTGCTTGGAATAATTGAGGAATTCACTTTCAATGCCTTCATGAGCTTCAATCTTTGCTCCCTGCTCATTTTGAATTTGGGATATGTTATTATTCATTCTGCGCTGAACGGTAGTTCTGTGAAATTTTTTTGTGTTTTTTTCTCCTTCCTTCGGCCATTTTATTCTTGATTTCTCCCTCCATAGGGTTTCTTCCTGTTTTTCCCTTTCTAGAATTTGTGATTCAAGAATTTGTACCTATTTTGATAGGTCCTCAGTTCGCCCTTCGCTTATGATCCTCTGCTGCAAATTCTTCATGTCTTGATTGAGGGCATTATGAGCCTGGAAGATATTACCAAAAGAATTATGGTTCCAGTGTTTGATTTTGCCTTTTAGGTGCCTCAGCTTCTGCTGAAATTGAAACATCTTGGAACCACTAGGAGGTGAAAAGATTCTCCATTATGATTTGACAAGGTTATTAAAGTCTGGATGAGACATCCAGAAGGCTTCAAAATGAAAAGGTCATCGAATGTTGTGTCCATGGCGATTCCATTGAAGGGAAATAGGCCAGTGATCGGAACCCGATATCGGCAAGATAGAAGCAACAAATTCTCCTCCCAAATGAATTGCATTGTCTGATAAAAGGAATCTATCCAGTTGAGAAGCAATCTATTGCGACCCTTCTCTTTTGTTATTCCATGTAAAAAGACCATTGTTGGAGGGTATATCAATAAGCTAGTTGTTCTGAATAAAGTCTCTTAGGTGACTCCCATCTTTGTTTCCTCTGTACCTTCCTCCTTTTTTTTCTTCCAACCTTGCAATCATGTTGAATTCGCCCCGAGAAATCCAAAGAGGATGCAACCTATTTTTATTGAACTCTAAAAGGGTGTCCAAGATTTCGATTTTATGTGTAGTTTCCTTAGGAAAATACACATTAGTCATGTGTCCATAAATGTTGGTTCCTTTTATGTGAAAAATTGCTTGGATGAAGTTCTTATTTGCATGTATATTGTTGAGCAGAATAATGCGTGCATCGCATAGAATTACTAGGCCACCAGACACCCCATGAGCATCCATAGCAGTTACCAGACTACCTGGCCAGGCTTTCACTACAATTTTTTCCAAAGCATTTGAATTGCATTTGGTTTCTTGCAAGAATAGAATTTGAGGTTTTTCTTGCATGATCATGTTTTTGAGTAATCTACCTTTCCTTGGGCTGTTGAGCCTTCTGATGTTCCAAGATATCAACTTCATTGGGAAGTATTGGGGTTGATGTTGAAGTACTTAGTTAGCTTGGAGTATCTGCCTGACTCCACTAACATTTCTCCTATTATGATAGTTCATTGGAGATCACTTTTCCTCACACGCTTTTTGTTGTCTTTGGCAATAAACTTTCCATCCCAAGGACTTCCAATCTGAACACCAAGAGAGTGATGCTTTTGAGCGTGTGATAGGACCTCCACCAGGTTGTCTACTTGCCAATCTAGGATTTTGTCAAAGCTTCTTGTTTTGCATGCCTGCTCTAGTCCTAGGATATCAAGTTCTCCAATATCTATGTTCTTAGGTTCTTCCTCCATGTACTGAGATTCTTGTAGCTCTTCAGTTGTTTCTGTTGCTGTTCTGGGGTTGAGTGTTGTGTTATCGACCTCCATTCCTTGAGAGTTCCAAGCTGGGATTTTAATCTGGGTATGGGAGAGATTTTTGTTGATCAACGGATCTTCTGGGAGCAATAAGGGGTTTTTTTGCGCTTCCTATTTATCTTTGTTGGTTTCCTTCTCAGGAGGAGAGGGGCTTTCAGAATCAGGATCATCAGCTCTTGCCAAAGTTGCAAAGCTGTTACTAGTTGAAGGTTTGGAAGAGCTAGCTGGATGCATCTTGGGGTTAGTTGCCGATTTCTTGTGGTTTCTTCTGTGGCTAGCCACTTTGGTGAATCCATCAGGAACAGGCCTTTCCGAGGACGTCTGGGAAGAGGGTTTTTGATTTAGAGGACAGTCCCTAAATAAGTGGCCCAGATCATGAAATTTTCTACACCGAAACAATACATGCTCATAATCAATCAGCTGAACCCATTTAATATCATCATGAAATAAACTTTCCGCATCCGGCAGGGCCTGATTTAGGTGCATGTAGACGCAAATCCGTGCATATGAGGTGTATCTGCTAATTTTTGTTTCCTCTGCTACTTTGATAAACTCACCCAGTGCGTTTCCGATTTCTTGTAAGGAGTCTTCCTCCCAATATTCCACAGGAAGCGATTAAAGCCTTATCCAGACTAGAGCCTAGCTGAGATCTTGCTTGTCAGGGTTAAAGCGCTCTACCCAACCTCTAAGATACAGACCAACAGCATTAAAGAAGTATGGCCCTCCATCCAGAACCCTGTTCTGGTCCTTTAAGCTGTTAAAAATGGCCGTAAAAATACCCTTCGGCCCTAGTTGCAGAGTAATCTACCCTTTCGGATTCCATTTTGAGGCTATCTAGCCTCTCAACGCTTTCTCAGTTGGCCGGAGTCCTATAAACTTGCCTATTAACGCATGATCCCTCATGAACTGTATCCTGGCATTGATTTGGTGGCTTGGAAACTCTACTTTTGGCCTCTCAATAGCTACTGGCTTGCATGTAGATGAACTGACCTTAGGTTGATCCTGTTTACCTTGAGCTCTGGCCTGATGTGAGCTTGGATCCATATTATCATCAGTCTGCGCCTCTTAATTGTCGTTTTCGCCATTCCGTTGTTGCTTGTTGTAGTCCTTTGGGGGAGGCGCAGCGTCCTCCCCCTGAGGGGGAATCATGGGTCCTGAGATTTCCTACAGTAAACATATGACCGTTAAACAACCAGGCACTATCAAAGATGACCTTGGTCAGGAGGACGTTGCCGTAGCAGGGTTTACAGAAACCCTAGAAGGAAGATTGTCGCGCGCTCCCCGGTTCCCGCTCTTCCTCTCTTCCTTTTTTCAATTTCAATGATCATGAAATTTTATTTAGTCCCAGAAATACATTTTGATTTTTAAAGGCCACTATTTTTCGTTGCTTTTTTTGAGAAAAATAAAATGAAATTTGAAAAACGAAAAGATGGGTTTTCTTCAGAATGAGCCTAATTAGGCTCTACATGGGTAGTTTTCTCAAATTCATTTTTATTTGGGATATTTTTACGATTCTTTCAACCCCTATTTTGTAGATTGTGTGGGTAAACCAGTGGCTAAATTGAAAGTGAATCCCTAGACATAAAAAAATTGGCTTCTTTTAGTGAAATGTAAGGGCAACTGGATATTGGCTCCTTTAAGTAGAGTTGTTGATATTGCTAATTTGAGAGGGACATGAATCCTGTGTTAGAACGTATTACAAAATTCAAGTTTTATTTGTTGTCTTCTCTGAAGCTGCTCATCCAGAATATATATTGGCATTTTATCATCAGAGGAGGAATAGTGTAAAGTTTTTGAATTTGTATGTTGATGGTTAAACCTCATCACACATCGGAGACATTCTTGTTCCCATCACTCCAGAATACATAGCCCAAGCCATAATTTTTCCACTGATAGGTGAAGAATATTACAAAGAGAAACACATCAAAGAGAAATAATGAAATTTGTTTTTAGAAAAATAGAGGGAAGAAAAGGAGAAAAAGTAAAGAATGTCATCTACAAGAAAGGAGAAGAAGTAAATGAAGGAATAGATATCCTTTTATAGGTAGCTCAAGAAAAAACTTCATCTTCAAGGGTCAGAGCCACAAGTACATCAACAGGCTAGTCAACATATACAAGTAAAAGGTCAAAATGAAGAAACAAGCATGAGGACATGCTTGAAGATCAACAAGGGGGAGATGTTGGCCCTTAGTTTTGGTCTATTTTTGCTAAAGGGAACTTACTTAATCCTTATATTTTCCATCCATTTTCCATCACATCCATCTCATTTGATGTATTTTATGCATATTTAGGTATTTAATTTTAATTTTTCAAATTCTAGAAGTTTTTATGAAAATTGAGTTTCAAGTGCAATTTTGGACAAAACCAGAAATTCCCGTAATAACTATGTGGATGACATATTTGCAGGACACTTGGGCTCGAGCTAGATGCATGAATGGAAAGCTTGGGATCTAGGATTGAACTAATTCCACTTGGTTCAATCAAAACAAGCTTTATTAGACCTGGTCAAGGTTGGTCAAACATGACTAGTCACCCAGAAAATCCCTAGGAAATATGGCAGTTTTGTGATTTCATTGGATTGTCCATATTTCTTGGGATGGATTGAATGAATTAGACTTAGATAGATGGATATGAATAGATATGATTGCTATAGAGACTTTATATCACTCTGTTTCATAAACTTCTATTTAAGCCAAGACTTTGAAGGCTTATGATATGTAACTTTTGTATAATTTTATGCTGAGACACTTTGGAGTTTGAAGCTAATTTGAAGAACCTGTTCTACTACTATTCTGTTGTTCAATAATGTGGACGTGTGACTGAATTTTCAGCTTTTGATATCAACCTTCAAGTGTGTTATAAAAGAATAGTGTCCACACAGATGCTGCTATTCCCACTAAGATGTGTGGCTATCTTAGAAACAAACAATCAAAGTCTACTGTTGATTCCTTTTATGAAAATAGATGAGAAGAGAAGCAAGAGGGCCAACCTAAGTCTTGCGCTCGATTCCCTCTCCATCTTGATAGATTTTTGCTGCTCGCTCTTTGTCTTCTTAGCTTCAAAAGGCCCTGTAGAATCACAGCAACATATTACTATGCAAGAAACAAGGATCTAAATTCACAAATAATGTAAGATCAGATGTACGTTAACCATACACAAGCACATATAAACGAATACACCAGGACATGGAAGGAAACAAGAATAGCTTTATTTAGATAAAAGTAACAAGAGGATTACAACCATGAGCAGCTCTGACCCAGTTTCATCCTCCAGCTAAGAAGCCCTTCTTTCACCTCAAGCAAAGCAAAATCACCCAACACTGTGAATGTACACAAGAATACTGACAACACTTCTCTATAGATTACAAAATTCCAGCCTCTGGATCTCTATGATGAGGGATCCATAGATAGATGATTATAGAGAGGTGAGTCATATTTTGGGATCTTGATTAGTTTCTTCTCTCTGATAGTTCTTGCTTCCACTTGGAGAATGAATATCTCTTACTCATCCCTGGTCGAAAATGGAGTGGCAAGTGTTAGAGGGGAAGCTTCTGGAAGATTCCATGATCTTCCACCTCGCATTTTGATCCCTGCCATTTTTCCATTCTTGACAATCGAACCCTACAGAGGAGCAAAATAGTATGCATCGCACCCTATACATTGGGAAGGTGATATGCATCGCACCCCCTACATGGAGCTTTCAGTACGGTCCAGTTTTGACCATTTATGAGCACTTTTCGGTGGAGAACTTCTGGGAGATGATGTAATCAGTTGATCTTGTTCCTTTAGGTAGTGAAGCAACACTTTTAGGGACTTAAGAGCCCTCAGTTTATGGACATTTGTGGTTGGGGTTGAAGTGCCCAAAAATGTCTATAACAGCTGCCCCCTAAAGCATGAGGTCGTTAATCGTTTTTGATGTCGGGTGAAATGCTTTACTATGAGGATCTGAAGTTTTTCTGAGCTGGGAGGTGACCTATAATAAGATACAATACAATACATTATATGACAACATTTTTTCATGATCTAGCTGAGGCGGGCATTCCCATGCTCAACTTTATAAACTCATTTTCATGTACATAGGATAGGCGATCGTCTGTGTGAGAGACTGATGAAATGGACACATCATCCTTTGATTTGGATGAACATCTGTTCGGAAATGATGTACACTAGATGTTTTTATATTCCTGAATAAATCACAGCTTGGATGGATGAAACTAGATCCGGGGTCTTTAAACTCAGTCGATCTTCACTCGGAGTACAAGTCGATCCATGTGAAAAACGTTTTTGGAGTCGAACATGGAAAGACATTACCTGATTACCTGCCAATGATGTAAGCCATTAACAGGCGCGAGAGGAATCACCAATATTGACAATGACCCTCAAGGTACTACAGTACAATCTACGTGGTGTGAAAAAGGGACTTGGCGTCAAACACCATGCAAAATCTCTCGGTCGAAGGCCATCGATGTAAACCTGTTGCCGAAAGTGAGAAACTTGTCATTGAGGCATGCAAATTTCAAAGTACTGAAAGGGTTGTTCCTAAGTCAACTTCTTGGATAATGAGTTGATGTCAACAAGAAGCGTCCCGTCGCAGGAGGGCCTTAATGAATCCCACATCAACGACACGAAATGAAGCAAATGATTTTGGAGGTGAAAACAAATTGACGATATGAGGGTTCAGGGTGGCAGTCATGAAGGAATGAAGCACGAATGAATTGCAGTGGGTGAGACTCAGGTGAATTGTCTAAATGACTTCTCTTGAACATATCGACGACACTGACGATGGATTGGTAGCGTTAACCCCAGAGATGGATGGTGTGAACCAATGGTGAGGACCAGTGGACGGAAAAACCCAACCCAGCATGGATGTAGAAGGAAAGTGTCATGTTCAAGAGCGACTTGCTACCAATAAAGTTTCTTCTTGTTTTCTTCCCAATTTTCCCCAGTCGTTGTTGACCAATACCTCTTTATTTTTGTCAAGCTTGAGGAGGATAACATATGCTTGTTCTATAATCTGCCCTTCAAGCGAACCTGTCGCTATATTTTAGCGAGCCTAGCGACAGTGAAACTCGTTCTCTTCCTGTTGGATGAGTTGTTCACTATTTAGTTTAACGCGTTTAACGACAAAGATAACTCGGTCTCTTTCAATTTTAGAGAGTCTGAAAGAAACAAAAAGAAGACTCTGAATATTCTTTTTCGTTGTATAATCCCTTAAGTCCGAAAAAGCGTAAAATAATACAAAAGGGATGAATTTTCGATAGTTTTAACGAGCCGAACAAGACAAGCGCTCGATCTTTTTGTGTAATAATCCCTTAGGTCCAAAAAGATTAAAATCTAGAGGAGGGATAGCACTTCTGATGCCTTTTAACAACCCGAAGAAGCCAATTGCTCGGAAATCTTTTCATATTTTACGAGTCAGGTGAAAAGAGCTTAAAGAAGACTCGTCTTCAAGGAACAAGTGATGGTTTCGGGTAGCAGCTGATTCTAGGTAAGGTTTGGAATTTCCCAATCATGGCAGTGTTACAAGGATGGCTAGCATAGTCACTCTTTGCAGATGTTCCTCAAAGGGGTAAACAATCATATGGGGGTGAATGATCAGCTAAAAATAGAGTGGAGGTGATGGCGAGAACACGACCAAGGCTCAAAAGTTAGCGATAAGACATTCGCGATGGTTATTTACCCGTTCATTTTTTAATGAGCTTAAACGCGGGGAGAAACACTTGCTCATGACTTAAGTTTATTTTCTAACGAGCATGAACTATGCACTAAAACTGCTCGTGGAGAGTTTATTTTTTAATGAGCTTGAACTCAGCGACAACATTGCTCGCTAGTCATATGATGAAAATGTCTCATTTCGAGATGCTACTTTGAAGTGGCTTACATCTCTAAAGCTTTGCCATGAATCCTTTCTTTATGCAAGTTAGGAAACGACTAGCCTTACGGGTTTAAAGTGTTAGAGGTCCTACAAATTTAAAAAATGAATAGCCGCTCTTCACTTGCATGTGGAAAGGTTTGCATGCCCCCAAGTACAGTGAAGCAGAGTTTCCAGGTTACCCCTCAATTTGCAGACAAAACATTTGTTCTATCGGGAAAGGCCTACCTTCTAGCGGACGTATCTTATCTAGTCTGTTCCCATTTTCCTGTGAGGATGGGTTTGCCAGACTAGTCATATATCCTTTGCCAAAACCTACCCTATACCCAGAGTTTTCCTGCCAAAGCAGACCAGGGTGCATGCCCCCTGGGTTTCAGTGACATCTTCCCGAATAACTCGCGCTCATCAGGAGGACGGACTGGAGACCGATGAGACATTTCTTGCATGAAAAGACCATTCAGGGATGGAATTTGACTATTTGCGATGTGTGAACCGGGGAATGACATTTGGTCTATGAGCTTGATCATTCTGCCTTCGTGCAGAAAACACATTACTCTAAAGAGTGGGGAGACAACGACTCCCATGTAATAAATATAGTTGCATCCAAGGAGTAGATTGTAATCTAAAGGTCCTTGAACTACCATAACAGTCATGTGAATAGTTTTCCTTCTTAAAGTAATGGGCACATCTGGAAGGATCCCTAAAGTTCGACTGGTTTCCTTGTCGAAGCCTGTTAGATTTCTCATTTCAGGCAAAAGCGGTGGCGAACCAAGCGCTTTCCAGGTAGTTGAGGAAAGGATACTCACAGAAACCCCTTCATCGATGATGGTACCAACTAGGACCATTCTGTAAGCTTGTACAATAATTCTGAATGGTACACTGGATGGTAAACGGGGTCTGCCTAGTAGGTTCCAGTCGAAGGAAACCATCAGGTTGCTTAGTGGTGGGACCGAATAGACGGCCGGGTAGGACTCTGATGAACTTCCTTCCTGCGGTAAAGGAATGGGAGGACTACCCCCAAACTCATCAGAGTCGATGTTGATGAAAATAATTTGAACAGTCTCATTCTCTTTCTCTTCGGTGATGGTACCGTTCAAGGATGAACATTCTGAAGGCAATACCGTGTCAACTGCCGTATCGACCCTTTGACTTTCGTCTGGTATGGATTTGGAAGGTTCATTTTCAACGATAGGTGCTTCGGTTGACCACAAGGATGGGCCAGCCAGATTTTCAACAGGTGGAGGACTCGGCAAGAGTTTTTGATATCCAAGAGGAAGTCATAACGGTGAAACCGGACGATTATCTAAAACTCTTTTAGCCTCTTCAAGGAAGGGACAACGGTGGACGGCATGATCGCCTTCACACAACTTACAAGTAATTTTAAGATTCCTTCTTTTTCCACGTGCTTCACTTTCACTGGTTGACGGTGAGCATTCAACATGGTCACCAGAGGTTGATGCTACCAGGTGGTGCAAACGAGGAGACCAGTCCCTTAAGATCCAATGGATGCAGGGACAATCTCGGTGATAGTGGTCTCCATTGCAGATGATGTAAGGAGATTTAGGTTTTGACTGTGCGGTGTGTGGATTTTTGCTAGACGATACTTGGTTGTTCCCTTTTGATTTTGGTTCCTTTTTCTTCTTTTCCATTTTCTCTTTCTACTTATTCTTCTTCTTAGCTACTTGAATTTTAGCTTTATCGGCTTTGTCAAGTGAAGAGGGAGGAGGAGAAGGAGAATCAGATGAAGTAGAAGGTTGGGAAGAAACTCTAGTGTCATCTAGTTGCTGGTTAGACTATTCAGGAATTGTGGGATTCTGAACGACAGAGGTAGAGAAGAGCCAGACTGGAAAACCAATTGTCAATCCTGGAAGTGACAAAGTGGCCATATGGGGCGGACCAACATTTCCCCAAGACAGCAAAGGACTAGGATTTCCTTCGCGGGGAAATCCTTCGTTGGTAGGCTCCATTTTCTCAACCTGAAGATCAATGGGGGAATTTGTGACATTATTCCGATTTAAAATAAATTTTTAGACGCTTGGACACAACTTGTTTTTTCAATTTTAAAGAGTCAAGAAAAAACAAAAGATGACTCTAGTCACCTTCAATTTTTATTGAGCTTGAAGTGACAAGCACTCAGAGGACCTTTTCCTTTAAGGAGTCTGAAAAGGAGCAAAATGGACTTCTCTAGAGATCTAGGCAGAGAGGATTACCAAACCAATCGTAAAAATGCATAATAATTTTTACGGTACAGTAGTCAGTCTTCCCGAATGCTGTGTTCAGTGCATTACGATCGATAGGGCGGCAGACACGGCTTCCTAAGGATAAAGGATGCAGCCTATAGTGGTCTCCCAATATTTACACGATGGTACGTGGGAGCACAAGTCCGTACTAGCACTTATCATCTCAGAGTGGAGGAATCACCCAACCAGCACTGAAAGCAATAGTTACCAGGCTTTACGACGCTGGAATACATCTCTAGCCTAGACCTCTAGATGTTGCGTTAAGTTCCAAAGCGTTGTTAGATTCATTGAGATTTATTTTAAGTTATATTGTTGCAGTTTGCCTTTCAGGTTCACACGTGATGTATAAAATTCCTAAATGCAGTCTAAGATGATAAATAGACGTTTTATCTTCTTTCAGCAATGAAAATCCTAGCTACTAAGGGGAAGAAAGTCAAGCATCTTTTCTTCACAGAGCATAGAGCACAAGCTAATATGCACGGTCCTAAATCAAGCCAAGCATTCGAGATGCAAATGCACGTGCATGTATTGGTTTTCAGTTCCCTTAATGTGTAAATGACACTAAGAAAACTATGTGCAAATTGAAATACTTTTAAAGCGACTGTACTCAACAAAATTCTTTCTCAAAACGAAGTGAAGACGAGAGAGACACTTTGCGACTTTGAAATGGAAATTGCTTTTCGACACTTTAAAACTAGTAAATCAAGTCTTATGCAATGATAACCGTATAATAAACTATCTAAAACAATGTGATTGCTTTCTAAAACTGAAAATGACAGCTATGACACTTTCAGATCTAGAGGCGACAGTTTTACTATGTTGTTTTTCGCAAAAGAGAACTAAAACGACACACAATACATAAAAAACGTTTATAGTTCTTTGCAATAAGGAGGCAGAATAATGCAAGAGAAGGGAGTATTCACAGAAGCACACTGATTACAGACAGCAAAAACTCTTTAATAAGACTGAAAACAGTGAGAGAAATCCACAGTCAGAAGGTAAAATCAGTCCTCCCTAACCATCGTATCTCTTACACAGTGAACTCGGTATGCAGCGCAGTTACTCCATTCGGGAAGTGCGATGCATACAGGTTGCCTTGAAGGCTGGGTATGATGGTTACTGTGCGAGACTCTGAACGAGACTTCACTCACAGTTTGCAGTTTAGTTCAGGTGTTTAAGCTGAATAAGTACGGATCAATGTATGTAAAAACACAGGGGTGATTTAAGAGGTTACTAAAGCCACTACTTAGGGCAATTAGATTGCTTGCAGATCTATTGTATAATTTATAAACAAAACCTAGAGATTTACTGAAGCAACATTGATCTACTTTGCATTCGTATGACGAATGCAGTTCAAAGGCTAGCTGGCTTGACTTCAGGCTCCGTCTGTATGTTTATAAAAGAAACAAGGATAGATAGGCTAACAAGTAATCTAGTCGCTCCCCAGTGGAGTCGCCATTTTGTTATACAGGAATAGTGTCCTCACAGATGCTGCTATTCCCACTAAGATGTGTGGCTATCTTAGAAACAAACAATCAAAGTCTATTGTTGATTCCTTTTATGAAAATAGATGAGAAGAGAACCAAGAGGGCCAACCTGAGTCTTGCGTTCGATTCCCTCTCCTTCTTGATAGAGTTTTGCTGCTTTCTCTTTGTCTGCTTAGCTTCAAAAGGACCTGTAGAATCACAACAACATACTACTATGCAAGAAACAAGGATCTAAATTCACAAATAATGTAGGATCAGATGTACATTAACCATATACAAGCACATATAAACGAATACACCAGGATATGGAAGGAAACAAGAATAGCTTTATTTAGATAAAATTAGCAAGAGGATTACAACCATGAGTAGCTCTGACCTAGAATCATCCTCCAGCTAAGAAGCCCTTCTTTCACCTCAAGCAAAGAAAAATCACCCAGCACTGTGAATGTACACAAGAATACTGACATCACTTCTCTATAGATTACAAAATTCCAGCCTCTGGATCTCTATGATGAGGGATCCATATATAGATGATTACAGAGAGGTGAGTCATCTTTTGGGATCTTGATTAGTGTCTTCTCTCTGAT